>WEKY01021204.1:0-48649 GCA_013390045.1 Picathartes gymnocephalus
ATATATATATATATATGTATGGGCAGAGATATAAATATGGCTCATATTTCACATCTTGGCCTTAACTGAAGATGACAAAGAAAGGTTGCAGTACATCAGACAGCTGAGTGAGACTACATAATAATCCAGCTTTCCACAGCTTTCATCTCAGTGACTCAGAACAGCCCACTGGGTGGAATCACTACCAAGGTGCATGATCAGATACTTTTCCTCTGGAAAAATTCAATACTATGCTTCTCTTCTAATGCATCATGACACATTATCCTCTCTTAGCGTCTATGGTATTACCTGCAAATATTTGTTGAGGCAGTTTAAAGGAATAGATAAAACAGCGGAGCAACATTTCCTATTAAAAGAAAAAAAAAAAGAAAAAAAAAAGTAAAAAATTTCTCCCTTTTCCATTAAGTTCAGTAAAGAAAAATAAAAAGTAGAGCTTGCTATAATTTGAAAAGCACCTTGAAATCCACAGGATACTAATTCTTGCAACGTTATTAGAAACAAAGCTATGGAATCAGCAACAAATCCTACAAATATTAAAGCAAGAAAAAAAATTGTACATTTCCAAGCATTTTACATATATTTAAAAGCAAGCAGGCATATACATCTGAAAACAGGAGCTCTATGTTTATGCCACGTTTAAAGGCCTGGAAATTGCTCACTCAAAGGCACCTGGGAAAAAGAATTGAGATTCCTTAAAAGATTAAAAAAACCCCCATATGCTGGAGCCTTCAGGTGAAGTTCCAGTGGTTGTCATCCAGCTCTGGAGACGTCAGGTTTCAGCCTGCAGGAAGGGTCTGTGCAAACTTGCTATATCCAATACTGAGGAATTTCAGTGTCTGACACTGAGGTATTACATTAAGATGAATTAGAAAATTAAGATAAAGTAAAAAATTACACTACTTTCTCCACTTATTTCCTGATAATTAGAGATATTATCACTTAATTAGGTCTATTAGCACTTTATTAGCACATATTCTTTACCAGATCACTTTATTAGCACATATTCTGTTACCTTCCAGGAGTATGTTCTCTTTTTCTTCCTTTCTTTTTCCACCTTTCTTCCACAGTGAGTCTTGCCTTCATTTCTGAAATGCTGTTATTTTACAGCAAAAGTATGACATAATTTAAGAATTACCTTCCAAGAACACCAAATATTTCAATTCCATTTGCAAACAGACCTCGAGTTGCATAAATATAGAGAGATACTTTCCCTACCTCCTATGAAACAAATATTTGATATCTATTTTGCTTTGTTTGCTTTCTTGTTTCCTGTCTTTCTCCTTCTAAAATAAATATCAGTCAGATTTTCCTGCTACTGATATAACAACACACAGTGTTATTAATATAAAAATGGTCCCTTGATTCATTTACAGCATGCCAGAGGAAAAACAAACAAACACAAAACCCCAGGACAATCCCCACCAGGACCCACAAAGAAGTAAACAAATAGATCTTGTGCTGATGAAATGATCCATAACACGCTAAAACCTGCTTCAGGCTAAAACTAATCCACATTTCATTAACACTCTCTTCTAATCAATGGTTGATATCAATAAATAGCAACTTATCCCAGTCATAGCAAAGGAATGCACAGAAAATCCAAACACAGCTTGCTGAAGGGGGAGCTATATTAAGAAAAACTTGAAAAGGAGCTCCTGAGTCTGCCTTATTTGTAACTTCGTTCTGTATTTCCCATAGTATTCCTCTCAGGATGTGTGGTGGATTGTAGCTTTGCTCCAGTTGTGAAAAATGCAGATGCAGGTGAGGACTGAGCTGCACCACTACTAATACCCATCTTCATTTCTGCTGGTGTTACTGGCACCACTGAGGCTTGTGTGAGCCCTGACACCTGCAGCTGGCACCGGGAGGGAACCGGGCCTCCTGGAATCTGCTGGAGCTCTGGGACCTGCTGAACGCCGATGAAGGGAAGGGGCCGAGGGCAGACACGACACCCCAAAGCAGCCAGACCTCTCCTGCCTGCACGGGCACCCTTTTCCTGCCACCCTGTATGCCTGACTGTTGTGGAAAGTGATGGATATCCCTGTGCATTGCTAACAAGTAATGGTACCGAAATCTAAATGTAAGTCGTAATAAATATATAGCTGAGAGAGAATGCAGGACTGATCTCTTTCTCTTTAAAGTGTTTGAGACGTGTTAAAGCATTCAGAAGGCAAGATATAATTTTCTGTAGGAAATGCACTTTGTTTGTGGGAAAAAATGGTGAAAGCATATAATTTTCGGTGAAAGCATAGCTGTCTGATCTGGAGTCCATTTCAAACCAACTTGCCTTCACACTTAAAAAGAAAGTGCCTGCCTTTCACATGCTTCTGATGGCATTTTTTTTCTCTCAGTAGTTTTTAGCAAAGTGGAATTTGGCAGTGAAAGAATGTCATGTATCTGCCAAGAGGCAAGATACTGACGAAAAGGAAAACCTCTGAAAAAGCTTTAGAGCTTATTTACAAGTCATAATGATAAGACCTTTCCCCTAGAGGTCCCCAGAGAGTCCATCGGTGATACTTCTTCATGTAGAAGTCCAGTAGAACAAAAGACCATCATTTCAGGCAAAGTGAAATAATAACCGATTTTTGTCTTGGACTCTGCACCGTATGACTTATACTACAAAACATCTCAAGTATTAAATAAGGGAATAATATAAAGACATCTAGAGAAAAAAAAAAAATCTTTGATCTTTCAAGGAATCATTTTCCAAGGTAGTAATAGAATTTCAAATGCAGTAGTTATTTTTTTTGTTTGTTTTCATAGCTCTATTTTATCTAGGAGACTTGCTTACTCCAGTCTGTAATTTTCTCCCTCTTATCTTCTACATAAAACCTTCAAGAAAACAAACAGTCCCCACCCCCCCACAAAAAAAAAGCTCTCAGCAATGTAACTTTCAGTGAGTTAACAGAAGTTGCAACTTACTTGAGCAGGGTGAGGAGAAATATTATAAAAAAACATAACAATGCCACCATTTTCATTTTCTTCTTCACTAAAAAAGAACATTTTTTTTAACAGCACATCAAGAATTGCTGTTCTGTAAGTCTAAATATAAATATCTAACCCTGGCTACAAGTTTAAAGCTCCTCATTCTTGGCAGAATAATTTTCTTCTCAGTTTTGTGATGTTGCTTGAAATATTCCAGATGCTGAAGCACCTGGTTTGCTAGAGGGAGCTGATGAAAACAATTAAAAGTACTACACAACACCCAGAAAATGAAGGAATTAATAATTAATTTTTTTGATCCCAAATGACTGAGATGGAAACTGATTTTCAGTATTTCTGGTGAAAGAAAATACAGTAGAAGTGGACAAATGCCACAAAGGGTTGAAAATATTGCTCAGCTTCATATACAGCATTATCCATTAAATGACAGTACGTACACATATATGTTATATGCAGAAATTTACATAATGTCCTTAATGACTAAAGAATGCCTTCCTGTATCTGCCAGATCAAGAAAGATCATAGAAATATATTTAATTTCTTTTACTTTGAGGTATGAATGTAACCATAATTACTTACTGATATTAGCATAGTTTTAACATTTCAAAATGAAAAAAAAATAGAAATCACATATGGACCCATTATAAGGAAACAAAGAATGCAAGCAAGAGTTAAATTTGTAAATACTATAGTCACTATATACTACACTATAGTAATTATATACTATAATTCCTTTAAAGGACATGTCAAGTTTACTTGAGTGCCTGCAAGCTGTAGGGATGAGAAGATAGCTCAATAACCTGTAATTCAGGAGTTAAAATTTTACGGTATCCGTGAGCCCTCTCACTACTTGATTTGCCAGTTGTGGGCACCTATGAGAGAGCAGTTCCCAAAGCCCCTATGTGTTTACAGTTACTTACAAGTATTTTTTTTGTTCCAGCTCCTTCAGTGGAAGGCTGTATGGCAATGTATGAAGTCCAAGCAGTGGCACAGATTGGAGTGGAGTTCAGAAGCAACTGTGGTTGTGTCATTAAAGCAGAGATTTCTTCCCTCCACTGTCATGACCCAGCATATGAGGAGCTGAAGGGGCTTTTCATACATGGAAATCCTTGCCAGCACTAAACCAAACAAGGTAATGTTGAGCCAAAAGCAGTACACAAAAACCCTTCCCACTCTTCAGAAGAGAGAGCCACACACATTCTCCTTCATAACTCATCTTAAAGCCCTTTCTCTTTCTCCAAGGCTGTGGTTAACCATTTGTGTGCTAGGAACGAGGTAACTTTTGTTCATGTACCAATTTTTCTGGAACTTAAGTGAAAGTGGCTTTGACTTAAAGGAAAAATATATTTTGAAGAAAGTTTCCACAAGGTAAATACTTACAATAACTATGAGCACTGAATGAGTAACATAAAAGAATGTGTGTTAATGTTATGTTTGATGACATAATGTTGATTTTTCTAAAGAAGTTTATGAAACTTTTCTTTGTCTGTAAAATACATGAGTAATTACACGTTAACATAAAAATAAAATGAAGTAAGAGATTTAATTAACAAACTATTAAAGCCAGCACACTTCTTTAAGCACAAGAAATGAACTCATTAGTAAGACTCTAAAACTTTTATAAGTATCACATCGTATTTCACCATTCTGCATTTGCAGTTTGCATCAATGACAAGGTATGAAGGGTACTTTCCTTCCACACAAATCTTTCATCTGCAGTCTTTAAGGCTCTTTTGCAGAGAACATGGATTCTTTTAGTTGTATTTCAGTTTTATATATACCTGACTGAAGAACGCTAAGCTGGAGCAAAGAGTAATGATGTCTGTGCATACCCTCCTCAGCCAGAATTGAGGCCCCGCTCCCTCCTGGATTCATCTTGCTTGAGAAGTAACTTCCAGGACGGGAGATGCATTTTTCCTTTTGCAGGGCAGCAGGGAGATTTGAAGGTACTGAGCAGTCATAGCAAAACTGGGGTACCAGGCATTGCAACCTCCTGCAGGCTGCTTTCCCAGTGATGAAGAAGAACTCTCTGAAGCCTGGACATAGTGCAGGATTGCTACCTATGAACAGGAGACTGCAGCTGCCCTGGAAAAATGGCAGCTGCATGTGCTGTATTTCTCTGTCCATCTGCATTATTGTAAATCCACACTTATCAGCAACCCACAGCAAAATCGACCTGACTGCTGGAAAAGTGATCTGGTCATGACAAAGAGGAAAGCTTTGGATGGAAAAAACCAGAGATTTACCCTCACAAGGGAGGGGAGGATGTGCAGTTTTTTTTCAGAAGTGGAAAGATTGAGATAGAGAATGACAAGATTTTGAAGGAAAACATATACTTCCTACCAACGTAGGAGCAATAAATCTTAAAGCAGGTGTCATCTCTTTGAAATTCCTTCCACCTCATATGGCTTTTGTGGGAAGTTCTGGTTGATTGTTACCAAGAATTTCCGTAATCTTTTATTCAGATGATGTGAACCATCACAGAGCCATCTTTTTTCCTTCAATTAGCAAAAATCTTCCATAAGGGCCAGAAGATGTATGTTCTACATTGGATGTTGCTGGGTATGTTTCTGTATTTGTTACTATTGGAGGAACATTATTTAAATTATTTTTTTCCTCCCTCTGATGTAGGCTGGGTAGCTTGTGGAAAAGATAATAAGGAAAAAAATAGATAGGTGCACTCAGGGAGGTTGGAAAAGATGCAAATGAACTTTACTGAGTTGAGTGGCATAAAGATAGTTACTGGGTAATATTTTCTCCATCTGTCTGCTCTCAGAAAATTGTATACAGCCCCACTGCCGTTATCCTCCCAAGCGGTGGAATATGTTCTTTGGAAACAATCAGTCATTCACACAAAAATAACATTTCAATGCTTGTCACCAATAACCATAATTCTGTGTTAAAAAAAAAGAAAAAAAAGCCCTGAGGTGCTATCCTTTATCTACTTTTAAACAGCATTCTGTGAACCAAAATGTGTATTTTCAGTGTGAAGTCTTCAAGAGTAAATATTTCCAGTCTTATTTACAGATAATAAAATACCATGATTTAAATTTTAGGTCTATTTCATTTTCTGTTGTAAAATGGAAGCATTAGTGCTTGTCTGCAAGAGCATATGAACATTAATAGTAAATGAAAGCTCCATAAATTGCCATGATTAGAACTAAAACCAACAAACAAGTGCAGGTGGGCTGTATTTTTATGGATAATGAAAATTTGAGTTGTGTTTTGAGTTTGAAGCAAGTGCATTGACCCAAATCTGTGCCATGCATTTGATGCCAAACTGGGTTTGAAATTGTTCTTTCTACCAACGTTTGCCATACTTTTGAATACTAAATTCCACTATAGAAAATTGAAACCAGCTGTGCCCTCTTTCATCTCACCCATATGCTCTAAAATCTTTGCCAAATAAGCTCCATAGCTTTTCCTGGTAGGACGTCTCCTTTCCTGTTGTTCTTTTGAGCAATGAAACAGCTATCAGAGGCGGAATTTGGATGCCATCAGTGGCTGGATTAACAGAGAGAGGAATTATCTCCATAGCTGGAGAGGTACTGGGCACCGCAGGAGCAGCACGGCCTTGGTCAGTGAAAGTACATGGGGTGAATGAAAGGGCAGCACATGAAACACATGGCGGCAACAGCAGAGCTACCCTTCGTCTGCACTGCTGGGTAGTTTTCAGAGCAGATTCGGATCCTGAGGAAGGCCAAGTGGTTGCCCAGAGAGGCTGTGCTCTCTCTGGTTTTTTCCCGTGTTTGAGACCTAGCTGGATAAAGTCCTGATTAACCTGATCTGATCTCAAAGATGATTCTGCTTTGAGCAGGAGATTGGACTACAGGCCTCTTGATGTCCCTCTTAACTCGAGTTATCTGGTGATTTTGTGGTTCTGGGATGTATCTCTAGCCATGCTTGGGGTATTTTCTTTGCAATAACAACAGACAGGATTTTTATGTGGCCAAAATAACCCACTGATAACAATTTTCCTGTATTTTTAGCACAAAAACATCCATAACTTCAGAAACAGCTACGGTCTGTTTTAGTAGTAGGCTGCACTTTACGTAGAAAAGTTAAGACCATGTTCACAACAAAACAGACCATGCAAGAAGCATGGTCACAGAGCAGAAAAATATCTAGCTGCCTTAGTTTTTACTGCTATTTTCATATAGGTATTTTTTTACTGAGGTGAAATTGTATTTTGAATCAGGAAGAGATTCAAGGTTGAAGATCTGAATAGCCCTATGTTCTAGGATACAAAGAGAACAATCTTAAATATGTTTCAGTTCCAGAAGATTTTGAAAAGTTTTTTATTTGTTTCTACCAAGGGTTGCAAAAAAATTCTCATGATAAGGACTCAATTTGAGTACACTTGTACAAGTTGACCAGAGTTTCAGGCTGGGAACACTGAAGGTCAGCAGAGCATGTTCCTGCCAGTATATGACAGATTCTATGTCATCCCCAACCCATCCCACGCAGCTTGATGCCAGAGTTGCTTGAATTCTGGAAGGCCCTTTCTCATCTATTACCTGCACTGAATGTTTCCTGCAGGTAAAAGCAGCAGCTCTGGTAGTTCAACATAAATATGTTTGTTCTATCACTAACAACATATCCTGTATCTCACAAATAGAAATAAAAGAGAATTTACAACTAATATTCACTATCAACAGATATTCACCAGCAGGTTAACTTCTGTCCTTTGTTCTCTGAAGGCAATGAATAAAATTAACCTGTCAGCATCTTTTTTAATTTGGAAGGGCACCTTATGACCTTCTGTAGAAGTGAGTTAAAGCTTAGCTAGCTATCACGATTCTGAGTAATGGCTCTCTTACTGCAGCTTACTTTAGTCTTCATGAGAAAAATAGTGCTACATGGGTTTCAAAGAGAACAACAAGAAATTCTTACGGAATTAGGTAACAGAATTGTGACATCTACCTTTATAAACTCACTGTCTTTTCAGAGGATTAATATTTTTTCTGGTGTTGCCCTGCTGCAATATGATATCCTTTGATGATTATAGGATTTTTCATGTAGTCAGACTATGTGATAATTGAGTGTATACACCAAGCATTCTGCACCCACTACAGTAGAAGGGAAATGGGATGAATAGTATCTAGTGGCAAGGCCTCATTGAGGAGATAAAAAGTTTTTGTAACTAAAACTTCAAGAAGTTCTTAGTAAGGAGATATGCCAATTTGTTTATGTGTAAATTATTGGGGAAAAAAAAGTGCCATAGTGACCAGGCTAAAATGCAATGCTCTGCAATTTATTTTGACAGTGCCCCAAAGGACCAAATAAATGAAGCTCAGAACACAGTAATTTAGACAAAAATGTTAAATTGAATGTAGGGTACTTTGGCTAGTTTTTGTGCTAAGAAAAGGGAATTAAGAGTCTGATCTCCTTTTCCCAATAATATACCTTTCCCAAACCATTCAAATAAAGATTTTATTAGGGTTATTCTTACAGCATCATATTTCACACTGTTTTAGTAAGTCCAGTTAAATAATCTGTGGATTGTAAAATTTTCAACACCAGTGCAAGTGGCAAAATCAAGCCTTGAAACTATTTGGACATCAATTCACACATCTTTAAAGTCGTGGCACTGTTGGTTGTAATCAGATGTTATTGATGAAAATAAGTTTAATCCAAATAATGTGATTTAAAGAAACAGTAGAAATAAGTTGGATACTATGTTTTTAGCATAGACACTTCAATTTTCCCAGTCCCAATCTTCTTTTTAGCACATGCAAGAATTAAACAAAATGTTCTCTATATTTCATTTTGAGTAATGGGAAATCTAAGGCTTGTCAGAGACTTCTCTTACAAATAACACCATAACCTGTAAATAAATTATCCTCTCTCACAGAACTGCTATGTGCTTTCATAAGAGAATGTTGAGTACTTTCCTGGAAAGATTTTTAGGCACCAGATCAGAACAGAAGACACAATTGGTTCTTTGTAACTGACTTTATTACTCATTTACTACTTCCTCATTATGTTTACAGGCTTATATCTGCTTCTTTTCATTCATATTATTTTATTATTTTTATTTGACAAATAGGGTAATTTCTCTTCCTTTTCAATGTCAATCTTATTTGTGTTGTTTGATTCTGTTTCTCTCCCTTCTCCCTATGACTTGTTAACAGTGGCCAGCATTCCTTGCCTTCATCAAGCAGATTTGTGTTCTTGCTTCATCTGTTTCTGTATTTCAGAACTTGAGTTGTTTTTCTTTTTCCTGGATTTCTTCACAAGAGTGGAGCAGCGGTTACTGCTCGCTGGAGGACAGTACTGTGGGCCGCTTTGCTCTGCTGATTACCAGAAGTACTCATCTGGTACCAATGACCTGCAGCCACTGTAGCTGTTCAAGGAAAGCACGTGTTAAATGCTTTGTGCCAGCTGGAGTTTCTTCATTCCTTTTGAAAATCTAAGTCACTATCCAAGGAAACAATCAGCCATGTAGGCCAAAATAACACACAGACAGAACTAATAGATTTGTGCTGTTGCTGTACACAAATATTCTCCCATGACACTAGTGACAGTCTTTAGATTTTTTTCCAAGGAAATCTTAATTGAAAAGTGAAGCCAGAAGACCTTGCTCATTGTCTCCACTACAAGTCATGTTGAGGCCACAGACTCCTATAGGAAGCCAGAACAAGAAAAAACAAGAACCCAGATGTGTGTCACAGTTTTCCCATATGTCAGAGAAGATAATGTTCATTCTCATAATGCAAATCTTTAAGTAAACCTGCTTCTTAGACATGCTTCTGTTGCGTCCTCCTTCAAATCTGCTATCCATATGGATAGAAGTACAATACCAGATGAACAAATGAAAATACTCTTGAAAGTATTTTACCACCCATATGTAAAAATTTTATCAAAAAAAGAAGACTAGGTGTGTTCTGATAGTCCTCATCTCTCAGTTATTCAAATGCTCATAAGTTAACCCTATATTACAAAACCAGAGTGTTCATGAGAAGAAATTTTTTAACCAGTCAACAGTCAGGACACAGCTCTTGTATTTCCTTTGCAATGTGAGGGGATGAATGTCATTATTTGACATTCTTCCACTGTGTCACTAGTAGTTTAGACATAAGGATTAAATGATGAAAGACAGTAAAACTGCTGTTTAGTTTAGCTTGTGCCATTCTGGCAAGACTTGGGATTGCATTTTTCATTTCAAGCTCAATATTACTGCGTAATACTGCCCAATGTAGCCCCACAAGCTCTGAAACAACAGAAGCCCAGCTTGCTATGCTTTCATGGCCTGAGGCCCACAGCAGTGTCTGATTGTCTAATCAGTGTGAAGCCAACACTAGTAGTGTCTACTCACCTATTTTCAGGACAGTCTGTGGAATTTGGAGGAAATTGGTCACTGGCTTTACAGATGGCAAACTTAAAACAGACCAGTAAGTGGAAATATAAGGACTAACAGTAAGAATAGAATCACATAAAGTCATTTTCTCTCAGAATTGAGTCTAAAAAGCTCTAAGACTTGCTAGTGCCATTAGCAAAACAAAAAAACCAAAAAACCCAAACCAAAACAAAACAAAACAACAAAAAAAAAAGTGAGAAATGGAGAAGTGGTATTGAGGGCTTATGAATTCCAGGAGATTTTCAAACCTGAACTAACTTCTCTAAGCACATTTAACTTCCCATAATTGATTTTCAATAATCATGCCAAAATATCTTTTTTTCTTTTTATCTGTCTGTTCCTCTATATCTCTACATGTCTATCCATATACCTAGATAACCCTAAGAAGAGTATCTAAAGGATTGAGTAAAATTCTGCTTTTATATTAACTTTAGTAATGAAATAGATGAGAGTTTTCGCAGTTTACCTGACTGTCAGAAAAACTGTCTTCCACCCACCAACCAGAACAGATTTGTTTGTCTACTTGGCTTTCTCTACAAAACTAGGCTAATTTCTCTTTGGCATTTTCCCCAAAATCTGACCTGTACATCATGATGTTTATCACTTTGAATTCAGCCCAAACAGGAACCCATAACCATTAGACCTGAACTGTTTCTGAAGCCAACTAAGTATAAGGTAGCAACTGATATAGTTGTCCTAGATCACACTTTAAAATCCTTTTCTTCTTAATTGAGCCATTTAAGAATAGAAAGAAGGAATATGCCATAGAAATATACTACAGCTTAATTCCTGACAGTGAGATTTGCTTTCAGGCTTCATGCAATCAGTTTGAGTCAGCCTGAATTTTATGAACATATAGGATTGAAAGGGATTTCTCTGTATTAAATTAATAGTATGAAAGCTATTATCAAGAGTTGAAACCAAACCCAAACTTTCTGGCCAGCCACAAGATGAAGTTAGAAAATAAGAAACAATTAAACCCAGGCAAATCAGCCATGTTCTCATTAAAGTCAATAGACAATTTGTCATTGACCTTGGTAGGAATGGGATCTGTCCCAAATTCTTCACTTCTTGCGCTGGAAAAAGGAAACTGAAATTCATGTTGACATTTTCCCACTCCGAATCTCATTTCCTCATTTTCCTCTCTTTCCCTCAAACCTAATTCTCCGGGGACCTTCTGAACAAAGTAGCAAGTATGAGTGGAGGGCTAGAGAAAGCATGTGATAAGGCACATGCAAGGCCACTTAAGTTTTTCTGCATCAATGTGCTGTGTTTACAGCTTACAAAACTTTGCTTTACTTTAGTCTAGACTGTGTCTGATATAGATCCAGGTATTTCACAAGCAAACACTATCATCCCCTGACTGGCAGCTTGAGTGGGTAATTTTCACCTCAGTGGTAAAAATGGGAAGAGATTTTAATACCACTGAAAGCACTGGGGGGCAGTGTGAGATAGAGAAGCATACATTGGCACAGCTGCTCTGCCATCTGCCCGGGGTGTCACTTCTAGGAGGGACTCATGACTTTATCTGGCAGCTCTGCTGTACCTCCTTGGAGGGCTGAGAGTATGAGCGTGTGCTCTGCCTCTTCTGGGAGGATGAGGCACTGTAAAGTAAACTACTATGTAAGGTTAAGAGAGTCTGACAGTCTAAAAGGCTTGACTTACAATGAATGTGCTCTGAACGGGTGGATGCTTGTCTCTCTGTAGGCCCATATGAGTTGTGAGAACAAAACCAGTAGTCTTTGTGCTTGGATCGGTGACTGTGTCTGGGAAGAAAAGCAAGCCTATTATTTCCAGAATACACTTCTTCCTGACAGCAGAGTAAGAAGAATGTTATAAATTGTTAGTGGCTGTTACATGTTTTCTACTTGGGTTGTTCTTGTTTGTTTTTTTTTTTTTTTTTAGTTTTTTTTTTTTTTTTTTTTACAAAAACAAGTANNATCTTTCACAAAAGCAAGTAAGCAAACTAATCAACTTTGTAACATCAGCTAACCTGGAAAGCAAACAAAAGGCTGCACACACAGGGAAAAAAATATACAAACAAAACATTACCCAGAATGGGCTAATGTAAGTTATTGATTTTTCTTTTTTAGCATCAGAGGGTACCGCTATTCTTTTTGGCCTATTAATTCAGAAAACTCTGTCCTGTAGGACTGCACTGGAATTGCTAAATTATTCAGCGAAATAATGGAAACCTGGAGGTTTCTTGAGCAACCAAAATGTCTGATGCTGAGGCTTTAATTCTGTAATTGAAAGCAGTCATTCATAAGCATGAGCTTTACAGACTTTTATCTGAAAAGTGTACTCTAAAGGGATTACAGTGTTATAGGCCTAGCAAAAAATTCCCACATTGATTTTCTGGCTCAAGAGCAGGGGAGCTGATATTACTTTCATAATGGAATGAAGGCTACCTAGAAATGGTGTTGAAGGGTAATTTGCACTTAGGTATATCAGAAGAAATTCTCATCTTGGGGCTGTCTACATGACATAATATATTATGCAATGTATGACTTAACTTGAATATGAAAGGCAGTAGAGTTATAGCTTCAAACAACTCTTTCACATGGTGCATTGCTTCTAGTCTTCAGCCAAAGGTCATATCTTCAGTCAGTCACTTTTTCTCCTACAGTGTATCCAAAATAATTCTGAAAGCAAGAGTTGTGATATCCTCTGTTGTTGGAATCCAAGGCACAGCAAATCCTCAAAGCCTTGGGTCTGCTTACTCTGAGTGTGAAATGTGTACTGCGTTTGACCTGAAGTCTTGATATAGAAGTAGTTATGGAATAAAGTAAAATGTTCAGGGTGTGGTCGTACAGAGTAAAGTAATGGATTTCTATGGGACAGTACCTAATTGGATGAAATATACAGCAGTGCGACATCTACGAAATGTAGGTGTGATTGACTATTGGTCTGAAAGTAAAAACATCTGTACGTTGCAATTATCTATTTGTTAATTAGCTTTTAAGAGATCTTGTAACTTACTGTCTAGGGTTCACTTTTCACCTTATGTCTGCCTTCTGCAAGCCTCTGTGAGGGAGTTGTTTGAAGCTATAACTNGTTGGCAAAAACTCCTGAGAGATTGTAGCAATAAACCTCACTTGAAGCATACCAACGTGAAGGTGTTTCATTCCCAATAAAATCCCAAGACTCTGTCTCATGCCCAATAGCCCTGTTGCTGTCATTAACTCCTCAACAGCATCCATAGATACACCTATATTTTCCAACAGACAGATAAACCTGGAAAAGGGAAGAAAGTGCTGAGAGCAAAGCTTTACTCAAAAAAAGAACAATCATGGCTCCATAAGGCTTTCCTGTGATATGTAANATAAGGCTTTCCTGTGATATGTAAGGCTTCCCTAACTAAGCAAGCAATGGAATGAAACAGAACATGCCTCTTTTTTCCATTTTTTTGTTTTTGAGAGCTTCTACGCAAACAAAAACAAAACAAAACCAAGAAGCCTAAGCAAATTGCCTATGACATTGTAGCTATCTTTGTGATAAACCTTTAAGGAATATGTTCAAACTTAACTCATGCAAAACAGACATTTTGGAGGGTCTTGATTTCATAGTCAGGCCATACTCCTTCCTACTTAGGATCTGATTTCCACACATAATTTTAATTTTCTTTTGCTACATAAGTATCTTTTCTATAACTCTATATAGGTATATTAAGATAGAATGTGTTGTCATATGCATGCTGTATGTGCCAGAAAATAGGCCTCATATGGAAATGTACATGGGGTTAAACAAGGATACTGTCATCTTCTGTCTTTTATGAAGGAAACATCTGAAAGCAGAAACTGTGATGAAGAGTGGCACTGGCAGAAATATAGCCCATATTCTGTAACGTTCTGAGCAAGGATAGAGGGAGATTGTAGCCAGCAGAGACAGAAAGATACTCAGCAGCATTAAGTTAGTGGGGTTTGGCATTGTCAATATCATTGGCTGACTTCGTGTTTCTGAATAAAACCCAGGAACCCACCAAATGAGAAAAGAGCTACAGCAAACACTAATTAAATGTGTATTCTCTCTCTCTTTCAGACTAATTAGCACACATATAGGTTAAGCCCTAAAGAATAAAATGTACAGCTTCGAGAGTGCAAGACAAAAATACAATGAAAAAGTCCAATCACTCTCATTGGAAAATGTATTTTCTTCTGCTCACTGACACAATGTCACTAGACACAATGTACTCTGATGGAGTTTACCTTCTGAAAAATCTGACTTCTTCCTTGAGAAATGTTGATAGAAATTTTGTTTGGGAAAAAAAAAAAAAGAATAATTGCTTCCTATTTTCAATTCATTTAAAAAGTATTTCTACTGAAATGGAAAGAAGTCATTTTGATTGAGCCCAAACCAACATAGAACTATTTGGAAATTACTCTCTGATTGTCTTTACTGTGCAGTGCACTATGATTACCATTTAGCTATATTTTTATCTTACTATGCTATATTTGTCTGCCCATTATTTTGGTTTTGGGCTTTTTAGTGACCTCAAAATGCCATGTGCATGGTTTGAAATAACATGGTGTATATATTTACATTAGCAAGAACAAAGGTATCATTCTGTGGATAACCATGGAGACGTCACTGTTTGCAAAACACTTCCATTTGTTTCTAGTAAAAACAATTCCTTGTGAGCTTCAATAGCAAAGGAAGGCTCACCTGCATATGCTATGCTCATGATGCATTCTGAGCTTCAATAATTTACTAAACTTTGAGAAGAGCAATCAGAGTGGTAAAGCAGCAATTCATAAGCAATTGCCTTTTAAGCAAGAGGCATAAAATTTTTAATTAGGCAATTCAGGCATTGTTTAAACTGAAGTTGCAATTCAGTAACCTTCACTTACTTAATAAATTGTCATTAATTTTAATCAGGAATATTTGTTGTTTTTGTTACTAGAAAAAATATTAATGAAATTTTGATTCAAAATTCACATCTATCTTGATTCAGTGTGCCACAACATTTTTTTAGTGAAAATATCTCTTTCTCCTGACATCCCATTAATGAAATGACCCTGACTGCAAAACCATGATTCATGTATGTGGATTAATAATGACATGTTTTACAATTCACTCCTAACCTATCAAGGGTAATGCTATGATATCTGGATTTAATAGAATAGTAAAAAGTTTACACTGAATTTGATTGCATAATTTAGAAGAATTTTAATAGTATTTTAATTGAGTTATTAATAAGTTTTCCCCACATTTACTTTACTGATACTGAAAGATCTTCATAAATATTTCATAAATAATTCTGTATGAATGTTACTTCTGCAAGTTCATATTTTAATGAGCCATTATCTTCAGGATATGTTTCAATATCCAGGTTGAATAAACCAATCACTCCCAAAAATCTGCCAGGTTCTGATTCTGTTGCAGCAAGTAAATAATTTAATTACACAAATATTATCAATTTTAAAAGGTAAAGGTAGAAAAAACTGAGTCTGACAAAGTTTGAAAATTACAAAAAATCCCAGCCTTGTATTACCAATAAACTTCACTACAGAAATCATGCTGTGTTCTACAATTTCTGAAGTAACCATAACAAGGATATAGAAAAAAAAAAGTATTTATGTTCTAGCTATAGGAAGGGGATTGCATTTTAAGAATTATTTTAAGAGTATTTAGGATAACTGAAAGGCAAAAGGTACAACTATTAGCTTCTGATATCTGCAAACCCTTATTATGTTACGAAATCTATATCTAATACTTTGGCGCTTAACTAATCAGTATAATGCACTTTAAGTATAATACACGGCATGGAAAAAAACCTCTTCACTTAAAAAGATTTAGGCTTTGATAAATAATCAAATTAATATCATGAGGGTGGGAGATGGAGTGGTAATGGTTTTAAAGGGTTGGATCAGAATAGTTCAGTATCTACAGTCTAAGTAAACCTTAGATTTCTGCTTGAAATTTTTATTAGAGTGGTTTATAACCAGCTGTCTTGCTCTGGGATGTCATTAAGTGCATCTCTCAGAAGGTTTTAAGCTTAATGATTTGAAACTGCCCTTCTTTAGCACAGTAGGAAAGACATGTAAATCTTTGTTAGAGATAATAGTTTAGATAATTACAGAACTTTTCAGACTTGCTCTTTAATTTGACAGGCAATAGAGATGATGAAGAAAATTGTCACTTGTGAACCCTATCAAGCAAATGCTTTTTTCTCTCTGCTTTGCTACTCTCTGCTCTACTAATTCAACTGCAGAATGAGAATAAAAGTACCTTTGCAACATCAAATTTACTGGCAAAACATAGCAGTTCTTTTGCTCAGTGGCCTTTTCAGCTTTGTGTGAAAATGCAAGGCTCTCAGACAAAGCAATACTATCCTACAATAAACATTTCACTGATAGGAATTTTTAGCTACATCATCAGTAGAATTGATTATTCAAAGTTTAATACAGGAAGATGTAGAAGATTCAAGAAATAATTCAATATCTGATGAATGGAAAGATATTAGGTCCTTTATTTAAGATCTACATTTTCACAGGTTTGTTTGGAAGAGAATAGTAGATTTTTACAATTGTTAAAAACAGTAAAACTCAATTCCCATAGACCATTAGCTATACACTTAATTAAAATTTAAGAATGACCACTGCTTTGCTGCAGTTTATGAAGCTTCGTCTCAGCCATTGATTCCTAACTGGATCCTGATAGACTGTAAATGTTTCATTTCCTGCTTATTAGGAACTGTACACAATGTATCTGACTAAAGGACAAAAACGGAGATTGACTATAGACACGCCAATATTTAATGTGTGGTTGATTGATATTTTATTGTCTGTAAACATTGGGACTGACATTAATGACTGAGCCACAGAAAGTAATCTGGTTCTCACTGGTTACCAGGTGAGCAAATGTGCTAATAAGTCTTTCTGGGTCACAGAAAAGGGTGCCTGCCTCATTATATGTTTATATAGGATTAATTTATAATGTTTTAGACAACAGACATACCCTTTAAATAAGACACAGGTATAGTGGCAGGACTATAACAGTCTTCTCTAATTGCCATAGGCCCAGGTCAGCACCATGTCAGGACATGAGATTTTTTTTCCACAGAGTAATATAAAAGGTCCTTTTCTAAGCATTCAACTAGTAAGAAACATCACACCTATAAGATGAGGATTACAGCATGTGCTGTGAATGCTTGTAAACAAGTGAAATGGGACTGCTTTCTTTCACAGCCAAAACAATCTAAGAGAGTGTTAGGGGTTGAAAAGCCTTGAGAAATGCAGACTGTGAAACACATCAGGCTGTTTCTATGTGCTATAAGTGTATTTCACCTGACTAAGAGGAAAATCATGTTGGCAAGTTCATTTGGGAGAGAAAAAAAAGCTGTTCTACAGGAAAGAGGAGTCATAGAATCCTACCCTGTAGAGGGAAAACTCCCACCAGCCTGAGTCCTGTGCCTGCCTGGCCACTCTGCAGAGGCAGGAGAAAAGCATTTTCAATTTTAAAAGAAAATTTTAAATTCTGTCTCTGAATTGTTGATAGATTCATGCATTACAGAAATAAGGTACTTGCACCAGATAGTAGACTAGGAATTTCACACTTTCCCACTGACTTTTAGTAAGAGACATTTCTGTCCCCTTCTACTTGAAAATATGCCCTGCAGACATGAGGTCCACCTGCCTACCTGAGGAAAGCCACTGTCACAGGTCTGCCAGAGCTCTCTCAACCACATAAACTCATTTCTCTCATTAATTTGGTCCTAATATCCAGAGTTACAGTTCCTGTCCTTTCTCTATGCCAAAGTAGATCACATTGCAAATGAATCCCAGGGATGATATTGTTACACATACAGTAAGTCTTCCGAACTTTTAGGTCACAATTCATGCACAACTCCTAGAGCTCTCATTGAGCCTCAGAGTCATAGCTCAAGTTCCCTAATTCCCACGTAAGCAATTTGTAGGCAATGTAGACTGCTTTACCATCAAGATGTTGTAAAGAACACCTTCTTTTTTTTACTTATAATAGGAAACTACTGTGTACTGGATGCAACCCTGTGATACCATTAGATGTACTTCTGTAAATTGCATTTGCTTTTACACGAACGTAACTGTGAAGAGGGATTCAGATCCCATTAAATCTCAGTTGAGAGCTGGGTAGCTCTCAACAATATAATAAACAAAATAAACAAGCATTTAATTTAATTGATCATTGTAGAAAAACATGAGATTGAGATTTGACCATTAACTCTGCGTGGATCATAAAGATACAAATACTTTAATACTAAATGCAACAGCTGGGTGCATTACTTATACACCCTTTATATGCACTCAGCCAGAAATGTTGATACACATTGGCAGTTGTCTTTTGGCAACCATAAACAAAAATGTCCATGTCTACGCAATGAGGGTACAGTTCCAAAAGGAAATTTCATCATTCCTAAGATAAAAATTAACAGGAAAACATTTTACTTCTAGGATTAACATAATAGCTATGCTGGGCTGCAGCAGAATAGTCTCTAAGGCACTCTGTGCTTTCACCCAATCTACCTACCCAGACGATAATTTCATTCACTGTGACTTGCAGGAAAAAACAATAGTCAGTGTCACTTAACAGTAATGGATATTTGAAACTACTTAAGCCTCTAATGTTTTTTTCTTCTCATATGTATAAAATTAATCCATTTATTTTCATGGGAACGCAGTGCAATGTAACTCAGGTTTTGAGAAATGTTACCAGGATGTAACAAGCTAAAATGAAAAAGACAATGCTGTCTATAGGGTGTAAGTAGCAATACTATTGTTATTATTAATGTTGCTGTTGCTGTTGTTGTTGTTATTATTATTATCTTGGATCTTTGCAATTGAGATAAATTCAATCATTAAAATAATTTTTTTGTCAATGTGTTTGAGTTATGTTTGTCATAGGATTTTGCCAAAGAGGATGATTTTTTTTTTCATTTCTGCAGTGTATTTAAAATGTTTTCTTGTTTTTTGTTGTTTTTTTTTTCCCACAAGATCCAAAAGATCACTTATTTTACAGTGAAAAACAAGTAAGACAATGTGCTATTAAAAGGGAGACACAGAAAGAATAACTGAATTCAGCAGATTTTAAACCTCACTGTAATCCTGCACATTAAACAACTCCCTGTTGGCTGGATGGTCTGTGAAGACGAAAATAAATGCAACTGCAGACCAAGATCTTATTAACCATAGCCTAAGCAACTGCAATATAATGCCTATAATAACTACTCACTGGGCATTGCTGTCAGGAGATATAAACATGAGATAAACTGAGTGCAGGAGGAATGGCAGGACCTTGATAGCAAAAGCTCTTGTCAGTCAGCTGTGATTCCTCAACAAACCTTGGGTACTGGGTTGCCCAGGTGGTGCTTGCTGTAGCTCTTAGGTTCTCCTGTTGGAGCCCTCAGGAGAATGATGGTGATCCCTGCAGAAAAAAAACATCCCTTCATATATTGGGAAAGGCAAGGTTTGAGCGGCGTGCTCTTTCCATGGTCCTGTGGTGCCTCATGCACATAACCCTTAGAATATAAAAATGGTTGAAATGGTTAGCTGATGATCCCAGTGGAAAATTTGTCTCCACCAGTTCTCATTCAGTAATTAATTGGAAGCAGTAACCTTATTTCTTTTCTCAAATTAGTCTGCTTGTCACCCTTTTATTAAAAGATATGACAAGTTTTGTTTTCACATGAAATCTTTAAATCCAAAATTTCCCTAAATGTGTTCTCTAGTTTTTGAAATTTATATGTGATGCAGAATGAAATCTTCTGTTTGTCCCAGTATGAGACAAGCTGCCTGACATTAATGTTACCTTTGACCTTTATGATAACATGCTGAACAGAAACACTTCTGCCCTGAAGGGAAAAGCAAGACTACCAGCAGGTTTTTTTTTCCTTCTGAAGTGATATGAGTCAGTAGAGCATGTGTAGTACTCCCAGAAAATACTGGCAGCAGAAGATCAGGCTTCCAGGAATTGTACTGCTTAAAGCACAGGGCTCCAGGATTTTTGTTGTGAGGCCATTCCATAAAGTTAAAGGTGGAATTTCTTTAAATCATAGTAAGATCAATAGGATCAAAAATATATTAAAAAAACTATATACAGTTGAAGGAAACATGACATTCCCTGGTGCAGAGCCCCATTGCAATTCTACCTTCTAAGGAAGAATGACCTAGAAAACCAAAATTCCCCCAAATCACCCAGTGTCACTGTTTCAAGAAAAAGAATATTTTAGCTCAGCACATCTCAACTACAAGCACTTAGATCATCATCTTCTTTGAAAAATACTATTTGCTGGCTCATGAGAGCTTAGGCTTAACAGCACTTAATATAACAATATCTACCTGTTTTGGGATGTAGCACAAGGTCCAGGACTTTAAATTTTCTGCCATGGACAAACCTAAAAAAGCCACAGCAGAGTTATGAGGGCACTGTGACACTGAAATCTCAACATGGGTGAAACTCAAGATGAAAAATATTTGTCCACAGGATCATTGTTTCTGTGCATGCCCTAAGAACCAGGGTAGGCATCAGCTATACCAAGTGTATTTATGGCTATCATTACTTTTGGTCAGCTCCGATATAAATGAGTTGTTGTGGGGAAACGTATTTGATTACCTTGTCTCATTCCCATTACTTAGTGCTCCTTCCAAAATTTCTGGTGGTGTCCCAGACTTCATATTCTTTAATCTAACCCTGCTTCTCTTCAGTTTCCAATATGTTATTCTCTCACTGTATGGCATCCTCAATCTTCTCTGCAACTTCTTAATTCAGATCATAAGAAAATATTGTTCCCCTTTTTAAATTAATAAATAGCTAACCGTTACCAAACTTCTGTTAACATGAATACGAGCAGGATGTCATCAGTATTATCCACATACGCCATACACATGCAATTTTCCAGGCTACTCACAAGGAATACCTAGTGATTTGCAAATTCTCCTTCCTTTTCTCTCTCCAGAATAAGCAGAATGGGTGTTGGGAAATATTTGATATCTTTTCCTTACTAATTCATTATGGTGCAGCAGTGACCTTGAGTGACAGTTTAAAACTATACCTCATTTTTCCTCTCAAAAGAAGCATGCCTTTCCTCTCTGCTTTGTTAAATGAACAAAGGCTGGAAATATATATTTAAAAAATTTAAAAGTTTCATTTTGGGTAGCATTACTTAAAAATTCATAATGTTTCTGTGTCATTCAACACACTTTCTTTCTGTCACCAATGTCTTAGTCATATAGGATACAGCTTAGGACACCAACTCTTTGGAATCAAATATTTTTGTTTTACCAATAACTATTATGTGTAAATCTGTACTCCCTAATACATTTAACTCCCAAATAATCTTCATTCATGGCATCATGACCTCTCTGGAGTATAACTGGCCGTGGTTCCCAGAGAGTATAAATGTCAGTTTCAAAGAAATGTTTATCAATTCTTCATTCTTCCTTTTTTCTTCATCTTTTTCAACCTTTTCTAGATTTCACATGATAATGGTCATGTGAAATCTACTGATTGTAATCAGGAACAAAGAAGATTAAGCACCAGGATTGTGAAATGGGAAGTTTTAAAGAATTACATTTCTCATTTCCAAAAACATATTCACACTAAAATTAAAATTATATACAACCTAAAATAATTTTTTTCATAGAAGGGAAAAAAATCAAAAATGCTATCCAAGACAGTTTCCATATGTTTCATTTCCATTCTTTATATAATTACTTTGCCAAGAAAAAGATATAAATTCTATAATTATTTCCTCCATTTAAAAATTAACACATTGTGGAAAATACATTGATTGCTATCTGCATGTTTCCAACATTATTGACTAAAAGTATATAGAATCTCATATCACAGTCCAGACACCACAGCTGGCATTACAGTTTTATTCAGGTTCTGATACCTACCTGCTTGTCATAAAATCAGAGATCAGTAGAGAAAATAGCTGGGATCAGTGAAATTTCTCTTTTCACCTAAGTGTGATGGCATCCAATTTACCCTTTCTTTGTGCTGCAAAGTGATATGAACCAACATTACTGACATTGCAAATTGTGCCTTTGTTTACTTTGCCTTTTAGGTCCTTGTCTGGTAGGAATGAAGACATCAGGAAGAGGTTCTTCATCCTCAGGCACTGAACAGGTTCCCCAGGGAAGCACCAAGACTGTCAGAGTTCAAGCAGTGTTTGGACGATGCTCTCAGGCACAGGGTGTGATGCCTAGGGTGTCCTGTGCAGGGTCAGGAGCTGGACTTTGAGCACCCTTCTGAGTCCCTCCCAACTAAGCATATCCTATGGTTTCAGTCCTCCCTTCTGGGGAAGGACTGAGTGGTTGAAGAGGCCATACCAGACCTGGATGGGAACAGGCTGAACTGAAAAAGACAGCCATAATCTCGAGCAAGGTTGTGACTCAAACTTCTCCCTTTGCCATCTTGTCTGACAAACCCAGCAGAAATGCATCATTGCACAGGCAGACTGAAAGCATCACCATTTGAGCAGGTGCTCTCTATGTAAACTGAAAACATAAGGTGCACATTGGATACAACTCTCTTCTGCTCTTCTGAGGAGCATTGCAGGCACAGTTTTGTCATCTTTAGATCTGTTTCCAATTAGGGTCTACACAGGCAGTAGCAATAGCCCTGGCATAGGGGTCAGAGCCAACTGCAGCTCACAGCCTCCTGCAGGGAATTAAGCCAGGCCCTGACCCCAGGCCTTTAAGCTCAATGGTCTCTAGATTCCTTGTCATTTTCAGTTATTTCAGTCATTTGAAGATTCTCTGGATGAGACGGAAAACCAGGGAGTCTAGATAAACAAATTATTAAATTAATTGTTTCCTAATGCAGTCAATAGTTTGAGTGCAAATGCTTTTTTTTTTTCCCTGTATTCCACCAGACTCCTGGCTATTATAGAAAGAATAAAATGCCTACCTAAAATTGAAATCATAAGACAAGTATCTCAGTGGGCAAGACAGCTTTGAGTGCATTTTATGTGACTATTTAATGCAATCCTATGCTGTTTTTCCTGAGCATATGCTGAATAAAATACAAGAAGCTGTACCTTCAAGGTGTTAAAATGAAAACAATTCTTAGTGCTATTGCTTGTAACAGGAACCAAATTTTAGTTTCCTGAGAGGAATGCCTCTCAAAAACCATGACTAGTCAACCATGACTAGAAAACAAGATCATTTTTTCTGCTCTTCTAATTCTGATTTTGAATGGTACTATTACTTTCAAGCTATAGGAAACAAACCTTCACTCTTTGTTTCTGCTGTTGAATGATTTGAAGGTACAATTACCTCCCCTGCACATTTGGTGAAAAATTTTTTCTTTGGCTGAAAAAAAGGTAGAGGTGAATTTGAGAGACATCTATTTTACTGATATTGACAAAAGATATATGTAATTCAACATATGTAAAAAATGTTCATAGGCAAAATATTTTCATTCTTAAAAATGAAAATAGGAAACTTCAAATGCAAATCCAAAATTTAACTGGGGAGAATTTTCCAAGAAAATTTTCTACTTCAGCATGAATAACACATATTCTCTTTAAAACAATTAATTTATAATACTAGCATCCCATCAAGATAAAACCAAAAATATTAAGCTAGCATTTAGTCTTGATTCATAAAGGTGAACATGAAAATTCATTAAATTACTTGTGTGTCATTCAGATTTAATTTGTCACAGATGAAATACTTCAGGCATTTATCTGACTTCAACTTTGTAAAAGTGGGACACTTAGCACAGGTTGTCCATCTCAAGTCCTTTGCTATTCACTAGAGTCATATTGAAAACACATACATTTTTTGCAAGAAAACAGAGAACCTACTTTCTATTTCCAAACAATAGAGTTTCTTATGGATGTCAGAGGGTCTGAACCAGGGCCTAAGTAATGATGGAATTTTTTCCCTTTTTTTCTTTCCTTGGATAGCTTATGTAAACAACCAATATTGAATTCCAAGGGGGCAGGTAAAATTAACTTTCATTTTCATGAATATTCGTACTAGTGAGCTTAGGGCTTCAAACATTTCCAGGTGTAAATAGGCAACAACTACCCTGTGTTCGAATACTGAGAAAGTCTACAGCTTCATAGTCACAAGTTGTAATGTTTCCAAAATAACTTTACATTTGTTCAGAAACGCTGCTTTGACTGTGCCCAATCACTGTATAAAGTCATAGGGAAACCATGTTGCAGTAATGTCAGACAGATGAAATCCTCCCAGGTAGCCTGGATATACACTTTCAAATTCTGCAGCATCCAAAGAGAGCTAGCAGGATCCTGTACCTCAAACCCTGAGATCCAAACTGGTGTGATTTTCAAAGCACCATTGACAAGAAAAGGCTAAATACTGAATTATAAATATTGGAAAAATTCAAAAATAACTAAGAAATCAAAATTAAGTTCACAGGTACCTGTTGCTATCACAAATAAGGAAAAGGGACCATGCTATTCCTATTGCTTGCTATTGCAAACATTATTGTTAGATACTAGATTCTAAAATCTTTGGACAACATTTTTCCTCTCGTTCTACTATTTTACTTTTAGTTTTCACTTATTGTGCTCTCAGACTTGTGCTGAAATTCCCAGGATTAGGAAGAATAAAATACCAGGAGCTTCCTAAGCTAGAAGAGAAACCTTAAGTCCATGTGTTTGTTTAGCAATAGTCAAACATAAAACACCCCTCCTCTGAAAAGTGAACCAAACCTTCAAATCCAGGTATTTGTCAGTACCAGTTTCTCTTTAATATTCGTTTAATATCCAAAGACTCAGCAGACATTTTAACAAGATTTCAATGCTCCCAGCAATTGAAACCTATTTTGCAATTTACTCCACTGAGGCAGAACTGCGTTTGCCCTGTAGTGCCAGGCTCCTGACAGAAACACAGAATCACAGAATCAACTAGGTTGGAAAAGACCTTTGAGATCATGAAGTCCAACCTAACAACCCTATGTCAACTAGACCATGGCACTGAGTGCCACATCTATCTTAAACCTCTCCAGGGACAGCTTGCTGTAGCACCTCCCTGGGCAGCCCATTCCAATGTCTAATCACCCTCTCTGTGAAGAACTTCTTCCTAATGCCCAACCTAAAGCTTCCCTGGCACAGCTTAAGACTGTGTCCTCTTGTACTGTCACTGGTTTCCTGGGAGAAGAGGCCAACCCCCACCTGGCTACAGCCTCCTTAACCACAGTTGTAGGGAGAAATAAGGTTTTCCCTGAGCCTCCCTTTCTTCTGCCTAAACAATCCCAGCTTTCTCATCTGCTCCTCATTGGGCTTGTGTTCTAGACCCTTCACCAGCCTTGTAGCCCTTCTCTGGACATTCTCCAGCACCTCAACATCCTTCCTAAACTGGGGGGCCCAGCACTGGACGCAGTACTCAGACCTAACCAGTGCTGAGCACAAAAGAGAAATGTCTGCCCTGGTCCTGCTGGCCACACTATTCCTGATACAGGCCAGGATGCTGTTGGCCTTCTCGGCCATGTGGGCACATGTGGCTCGTGTTCAGTCTGCTGCCAACCAGTATCCCCAGGTCCCTTTCTTCCCGTTGCTGTCCAGCCACTCTGTCCCAAGACTGTAGCACTGCGGGCGATTACTGTGGCCAAAGTGCAGGGCTCAGCACTTAGATTTTGTTAAACCTTGTATTGTTGGATTCGGCCCATCTATCCAGACTGTCCAGGCCCCTCTGCAGAGCCTTCATATCATGGTAGGCTCAATACCCTCATCCAGATCATCAGTAAAGGTATTAAATAAAACTGGCCCCAGTGCTGATCCCTGGGGACACCACTGGTGACTGGCTGACAACTGGATGTGGCACAATTCGCCATCACTCTCTGGGCCTGACTGCTCAGCCAGTTTTTAACCCAGCAAAGGGTGCATCTGTGCGAGCTGTGGGATGACGAATTTTTCAGGTGTGTTCTGTGGGGGATTTGCTGAACTCCAGGTGGACAACATCCACAGGCTTCCCCTCACCCACCAGGCAGCTCACCTGGTCATAAAAGGAGATCAGGTTGGTCAGGCAGGACCTGGCAGAAATATGTCCGCAGTGATGTGGATCTGAAAGCTGAGCAGCACTGGAAGGGTAGCTGCTGGGAAAACTCTTCCCTTGCCAGATCTGAGTCACTAGTCAGCATGTCCCGACACAAATCCATGTAGCTGGTTTCAGAATAGCACACAGCACAGCTTAAGGCAAGCCAGACATACTCTGCTAAAGTAAAAGGTCTTCTGGATGGTCATCAACTTATATTTGTTCAACAGTGAACACTGAACTTCCTGCTGTATTAAATAATCAGTATGTTTTCAAGCACAGTGGCCATTTTTGCATGCTGTCCTCTCCAATTCATAGATTTCTATGTATTGCCACGCTTCTGTAGCATATTGCTGCACTTCTGACCAGGCACTGTTATCCTCAGAGCAGGCTCTCTTGTCCTCCCTCGCAGAGGAGAGAGCCCTGCTCTGTGGGTACTCACACAGCTTGCACATCTCTGCACTGCACAGTCTTGATCTTACCTGCACGACCACTGTCGTACACCAAAATCCAAGAACAGGGACTCTTTATCACGACTGCAGCATAATTGCAGCTCTGCCTCATTCTCTGAAACAAGTCTCAGGTCTATTCAGATTACAGGCATATCCCTGCCAAGCTGAATCAGCTAATCAATCCCCAGCACAGCGATAGCTAAGGCACTGACTGAACTCCTGTATCCAGGAAGCTCTCTGTGTCCAGTGCCAGCTCTAGAGAAGCACGGTCTGTACTTTCATTAACTTCCTGAGTTTCTATTGCCAACTTCAATCTCTTGGAAAAGCACAAGCCAACCTTAAAATTGAATTGAGGTGTTTTTTGGGTAATGTGTTACTGAGATATCCCTCAGTATGGAGGATGGCAGGACTGAAACTTACTTCAAATAAAAGTGTCAAGTTTTTGTCAAGTTTTTGTCAGATGAAGAGGTCAAATATGCAGTGCACACAACTGCAAGGGCAGAGGAAGGGCTGATATTTTGGGGATGTATGTCCTGTGATTTCAGTGGGAGCTGTGAGCAGTCATTCACCATATCTGAAAAATATTAAGCCTTCTAAAACAACACGTTACTTTCTGATCCTACAGCTGATGTATCTTATCTTCCTTTTCTTTCCTTCAGCCAGGCAAAACGGACTTCTCACCCATTCCTGCTTGAGCAGAGAAAGTATCAAGCCTTCAAGACCTGCTTATGACCAACACGGAATATGACACAAGGTCTGCCCCCCCCCAGCTTCTGCCCTGCTGAAATGCCTGTTGCAGAAGGCACTGGAAGAGAGGAGAAAGCTGCATGCAGGAGCCTGCTCTGCTGAGCTCTGGCACTTCATCTCAGATCATAGCTTCTCTGTCACAGGAGCTGCTTCCCAAGCTTTTGGCCTCTTGACAAGTCCCATTCTGTAATGTACACTACATGAGTGCAGGTTTCCTGATAGTAACAGCCTTTTCTAGGAATTAGGGCTGAGGCTATCAAAGTTATAATTCTTCACTTAGGGAAATTTGATAAGAATAATATTTTGGTCAGGTCTGGTCAGAGCTGATTTGCAGTCATGAGTGCTGCAGGCAAAAATCAATTTAGATAATCTAACTCACCAGCAATGAAACTTGAAACTATGTGAAAGCCAAATCTAGTCTTGTAGACCAAAATACAAGATTATGTGTCTATGTGCACATTACTATATGTGTTGTGCAAGATGTTTTTGTTTAGTTGACTTAAATTTAACCCCCATTTAGATGTATTTTTATGTTTTTGAAATAATTTAATCAAACTAAACCCAGGCCACAGCAATCTGTCTTGTGCTAGGATTGTTTTTCTAACACTGTTCTCCCTTTAAATGTGAGAAAAATATTTGTAAGGAAAATTTTTTAAAAAATTATAGTCTTTTAAATATGGATTATTTGAAATGTAAGTTACAAAATTAGCCAAGACACTTCCTTCTCTGCACATCATTTCCCCCATCTGGAAAAAACCACTGTCTTCCTCAGTGAAACATTTTGAAATCCAAGAGGAAAAAAAACACTAGCAGTGATGGTACTGTTGTCAGCTCTGTTAATAATTTTGCCAAACAACAGTTAATTCATCATACGGGATTTTTCAGAAGCATAATATTTTATCTCACTGGAGAAGCATAGAATCACAGAATGTTTTGATTTGGAAGGGACCTTAAATGTCTTTGAGTTCACCATCTCTCTCAGGGACAGGGACACTTTTCAATAGATGAATTTACTCAAAGCCCCATCCACCTTGAACACTGTGGACTGGGCATTCACAGCAACAGCTTCCCTGGGCAACTCGTTCCAGTGCCTCATCATTCTCACAGTAAAGAATTTCTTCCTAGTATGTAATCTAAATCTGCCGCCTTTCAGTTTAAAGTCATTACCCCTTGTCCAGTCACTACATTTCCCTGTAAAAAGTCCCTCTCCATTTATCTTGCAGGCTCCCTTTTAGATACTGGAAGGCTGCTCTAAGGTCTCCCCGGAGCCTTCTCTTCTCCAGGCTGAACAGCCCAACTCTCTCAGCCTGCCTCCATAGGAGAGCTGCTCCAGCCCTCTGATCATGTTCCTAGGTCTCCTCTGGCCTTGCTCCAGCTGTTCTTCAACCAGACAGGTTGCTCAGAGCCCTGTCCAGCCTGACCTTGAATGCTCAGGGATGGGGAGGAGGTCATACTGTGAACTGCCATCTGAACAAAATTAGGCAAAACATTGAAGTACAGAAAAATATCTACTGAGTTTCCACATCTTCCTTCAGAAGTTGAAATTCAGACCTTGAGTACCTGACTATGAAAAAGTTAAAGAAAATATTCTGTTAACTGCAGACACCCTATTCTCATGTATGTTTATGACTTAGAGAACTTCTGCATTTGCAGTCTTGTAATATTTTACTTTTTTTTTCCATTATTTCTTCGCCAAAAGGCATTCATGAGTCACAAATTATTTCAGAATAAAGTTGGGAACTTTGAACACACCAAGTTCCTGGAAACAGGGGACTTCCAAAGCACAGAGGCCATATCAACTGGTGTTGCTGTTTTTCCTTGCCAGCCCAACTGCTGTGTGCGAATTCCCACCCAGACCTAGATCTGCAGTCAGATTTGATTCCATGGATACATAGTTGTTAATAGAAAGTAGTTGTAAAAATAACATGAAAATAAACATCCGCTACAGTAGAGGCGATGAGTGCCTGCAATTTAACAGGTCACACAGATTTGGTGACCTAAGTGAAGACAAAAATTCTGTGTGAAACTGGTTCAAACTAGTGGACATATACCTGTTTGAATTCTGAATATTGTCATTAATATTTTGAGGATATCAGTCTCCACTGTGCATACGCTGTTTTAAACCTGCTTGTGCAAATATTAACTTGTCTTTACAGTTGTTGTAGTCATCACAGTTCCATGTGTGTCCTGCAAAGGTGTCTTTGGTAAATCTGATCATTGCCACGATCTACAAACCTGCTTTTGTAGTGCATGCCGTCTGATTACAAACTCTGTCATGATGCCAGTGTTGCCTACCTCTGAGAAGAGGAAAGACATGCTTGAAACTGTTGTAAAAGGCAACATGAGCTTGAATCCTATGGGAAAAAATATGAGGGGGAAAACCATTTATTCTCACTTAAAAGGGGGAAAAAAGAAAATGAAAAATAAATTGCAACTTTATTTCAGATTTATGGTGCTACCTGTACTTATCAAGGGTCTTGTTATTCTAGTATGATACACTAAGTAATAGCATTTCATTTCATGCACTTGCCCTTTGTCTCAAGGGCAAGGGATTTTCCTGAGTAATAATGCCATTGTTGCAGATCAATTGGTTCTTCTGCCAGATTCTTTTTTTTTTTTTCCTTAGGGCATTAGAGAGGAGAGGATGGCAGACAAAACTTTTTTGTCAATTTCATCTTTCCTCTGAAGCCTTGATAACTCTGTTCAAAGTTGAAAGAAAACAAGATATGAAAAACAGGCCTTTATTTGTGTAGTAAAAGGTTAGAGTATGGCAAAATTCAGTGGGTTTTTGCACAGTAAAATCATTTATTTATAAGCTGCATTAAATATTTATAAGCTGCATTAAATATTTGTAAAGCTTACTTCTGGTCTTGTGCTTCAAGGCAATAAAGAGAGAAAATGTTTACTCCTCTCATGATTTACCATGAGTGTTGTTTATTTAATTTGAGAAGAGCTTCATTCCACATGTTTCAGTTGCTTGACTTACAGCAGTAGTTTCACAGCTGAAACAATGCAACTGAAGCGGCACATTTTACTAAAATAAGTGATTGCAAATACATAATCTTAGAAATTACTCTCAAATAGTCTGAAAAGTAGTAATTTAAATGCTTCTGAGCCTGAAGCCTTTCAAATCTCCTGGGTAATTAGGTGAATGGCTGTGACATACAGAAATCCCCTCCCACGTACATACATGGATCCCCAATCTACCTAAACACCACCTGAGTCCCCCTCACCCTCTTTCACCTCTCTCCCTCCCTGCCAGCCTAAGCATCATCCTCTGTTCTGCTGTTTCTGTGCTTTCCACACTGTCACTGCATAGTTTTAGAGTTCAGAAGAACACTAAGGGTGGCTCAAGGCCAGAACAGCCAGCTTGCTCTGATGCTCCTTTTCAGGACACTCTCCAGGGCACGGGTTATTTAGAAGAGTCCTTTTCTTACCAGCTCAGCATTTCTCCTAGTACAAACTAAACCCACTAGACACAAAACTACTGGGTGATTTGGTTCATGCCAGAGTACTCAGGCTCATCCTGATAGCTTGTAGGATTTGCTTGGACAGTTGTCACTCATGAGAGTCATGTCTTTCTGTGAAGACCATTGACATCTTTGCCCTGAAGCTGCAGCTCTAAGCATCCATTGCTTTGCAAAGGCAGCCCCAGTCCCAGGCATCAGGCTCCTCCCTGGGGACAGGGATGTGGCCCACAGGTGGGCCAGACTTGGTGGTACCCATGGCCAGGCAGAGCAGGGCTGTGGGAAGCTGGAGTCCAGCCCTGCTGCGCTGTTTCTGGGGCAGGGGCTGACGGTTCCAGGGGGCTGACACGGGGTGCTGGGCTGTGGGCAGCTGCAGGAAGCGCTGAGAGGCTATGTAGGGACAGGAACACCTGCAAATACCCTCAGAGCCCTGGCAGCAGGACTTTGCTTTGGAATTGCCTCAGAGTTAAGTACTCCTGGAAGAAGACCTACCTCCAGCAGTTTACATCAGAAATATGAAACAACGACATTTGCATTTTTGAGGCTAGAACAGTAACAGCTCTGAAGCAAACACAGAACCAGTCCTAGTCACTCCTTTTCACCCCCAAAAGCAGCACCGTGTAGAAGATCCCAAAAGCAAAGGCTCTCTGAAGACAGTGTGACAATCCCTGCCCAACATGGTCCTGCTTTGGCACTCTCTGGCCAAGCTGAGTTTTGTCAGGCCTTTGTGATGGCCATGCGTACACAGGAGAGCTCAGCATTTGGGTCAATAAAACTGGTGTGTCTGCCCTTGGGGAGGAGTTTGGGCTTAGAGCCCTGGCTTGGACTTGTGTCCATCCATCCTGCAAACACATAACAGTTTCAAGGAATGAAAATCCAGGAGGTGGAATCTGGTATTTTTCCAGCTTAACATATCAGGAAAAAAATACTGCAATTAGAAATGCTGTTACAATTTTTTTCATAGACCACAGCATCTTATGAGACTAATTAGCAAAAGACAGAAATCTCCCTAAAGATTGTCAAAAAGAAAGATGAAAAGTTCTCCTTTTCTCTGCTTATTTGCAGAGATTCACTAGAAATTTCTCAAATGGCAGGAAAATAAAATAAGGTGAGGATGATCCATGTATTGCATGAAACCCTGTTAGTGGTAAGTTTGTAGCTAATACTGCAGGTGGTCTTAGCTTTATTGCCTTGAGTCTTTTTCATTCACTCTCTCCCTGTATACATGCCTGGAAACATGCCTTTCAAGCCATACTCCATGCATCTGCCAGATGAGACCAATATCTACCTTAGGCTTACAGGGCATTACATATTTTTCTTGTGGGGTCTGAAAATATCCCCTCCCTATGACTCTGAAATGAAACAAAAAGTGCTTTGCTGAAAGCTAATAGCCCACAAATGTATATGAAAGTTATTCTCTGTAACATCTACAGTTTTTTACTCAGGAACAGCTTAAGTTTGATTTAACTCAGAAAACAAACTAGAACTAACCTTTCCAAAAAGCAAGTAGGAACGTCTGCAAAAAAACATCTGGAAAAACATCTTTGAGTGTTTGCCGTACTCTCATTATTTCCCTTCTTTCAGAATAAGGAGAAGCACACAGCAAAGATAATCTCCATTCCCCATGAAAACAAATGTAGAAGATTAAGATTTGCTTTTGCCACATTCTGTTAGTTATCCGTCAATGGATATGACTGCTAAAACAAACCATCATAAGAAATGCTCTAGGAGAAAGACAGCAGATAAAGCTACTCACAAATTTCCTTAACACTTTTTATCACTTACAGGAAATACATTAGCAATTAGATTTGGTTCACAATTAAGACAGAAAAAAGAAGAAAAATAGCATGAAGTTTCTTAGGAGAAAGAAAAGAAGAATGGAATATGATCTTATTGGACTTCAATATTATAAAGGTACCAGAAGGCAGTGAATTTTGAGGTCTTATTCTCTTATTCCCCCTTCCTTATTAGGGTCAACATTTGCTGGTAAGAGCATGAAGAGACTGAAGAGGTTGAATCGACTTCATTCTGAAATATCTTGCCCTCAAAAATAGGCCATAAAAAACAAAACAAAACAAAACAAAGAAACAGAAACCAAAACCAAACAAAGAATCACAAAGAAGTAGAACAACTTCCTCCTTTTTTTTTCAGAATGCATGACCATTAACTTCTATTATTAGCTGTGCTTTTGATATTTTGGATGTCTACACTACTTTGAAACTTAATTATTCACTTAGACCCACAAATTAGCTGTTCCCCTGGTTCCATACAAGGACTTGATGACCGCTCTCAAAATCTGTCTAAGTCCAATAAACAAGGTGTCTCCCTTATTGATCCTTAGCACAGAATTGGAAATAGAACCACTGTTATATCTCAAACAAAATAAAATTAACATCTACCTTGTCTTATTTGTCTATCTGGTTGGGATGGAGTACTGGGTCCTGGGAAAAACAACAGCCTGACTTCAGATATTTCTTGTCTTTGAAACCAAATTCCTTTGCTTATTATGCTTATTATGCTTTATGCTAATTACATATAGTTGTTGCTCAAAGTATCCCAAAGTTATTAGTTTCAGTAAATATGGTTCACACCTTTTTTTCCTGAGTCTTGAATGTTCCTACCATAGCACACTTGTCCATACGCCCACCTCTAACAACCAACCCAAGAAAACAAATGTTTTCAACCTCTGTCCTAAGTCAAAGAAAACCTGCTCTCCTTTGTTGTGAGCATCCATCTGCTTTGAAAAATATCTATTGTAATTTGGACACTATTTTCCTTTGGCCACAGATACATTAACTTCTTTAAGAAAGTTCTTCAATCACATCAGCATATCTTGACCACCCGAAGAGGAGCAGCATTACTTCCCAGTTCTGCAGTAACTAGGTAGTTCACTCCCGCTTTCTCCTGGTCAGATTCAGTTTCAGACTTCTCCACCAATCATAAAAGTAATGCTTTTAACAAATATCTAAAGCAATCCCTTCTTCCAAGGCACGTTCTCTCCTGTCTCACCTTCTCCTTGTAACCCATGTGCCAGTGACAAATCACTACAAGGTTCCTATTGCACAAGGCCAGTGAGTAAGATGATTCTAAATTATCATATTATGTGATCACACATTTTTCCTTAACTTCTTGGAGGGTGAAGCAATAACAGAGATAACACTTTTTACTTCTTTGGTCTTCATCACTGTAGTACCTATGTATCTGTTTTCTCCTGTTTTGTCTCTTACTCATATTTTTCTCCTGGTTTAAAAAAGTACTTGTAAATATAGAAGAACTATATAGCAAATTGTTTACAGTTAGATCAGAATTTTACCTGTGTGGTTGCTTTCTTTTCTCCATAAAATTAGATCAGCTCTTCAACTACCCATTAATTAGATCCAGGAGTAGAGTAGGATTACCTTCAGCCCTTGAACATGGTTCAGAGATGAGAACTACTGAAAAAGGCTCCAAATTCAGGAAAGACTAAAATATCCAAACAATGAACAGATGATGGGGTATTGAGAAAAAATATTTGGGTAAATAACTCTTAATAACAGTGACACTTTAATTTCAATATTTTGTGCAAAAGAAGAAAATATGTTCTTATAGCAGTAACCTTACATCAAGAGCATAGTGTTTGATAACTTACTCTGACCGGTTTCACATTGACTTCAGCACATATAGATTAGCTGCGAGTGCCTTTAACCTGCCTTGCTGCTAAATCCATCCGGGTGGAGATTTTGTGGCTAAGCATTGTGGTAGCTTTGTTTCTGAAAGAAAATAGAACGTACAGTAAATTCTCTCTCATGTTAATAATCATATTTAGTCCAGAGCTACAGCACTGTCTAGGTTGCTTAAGCAATTGCCAGTGAATTCACTGAGGGAAATGAAACTCAACATAAAGTGAAACATATATACTTTATGCTTTGAAGATTATTTGGCAGCTTCTTAATTTTTGTTTAATATTGGTAACATTTCTCCCAATGTGGTGTAATAAATGTTGCTTACAATTCAGCACAGAGGTACAAAAAGGGGGAGGTAAGGATTTAGGGCTATATCAGAGGATGATAGAAACGTATTGTGCCAAAAGGGGCCATTCCCCCCCCCCGTCCTCTGTGCTGAGGCTGCACACATAAATAAATCTAGGCTTTCTTAAAAAATCTATACTGTCTTTAAAAGCTTTAGTGAAGGGGATTATATAAGCCATTTACCTGACAGGTGGTTTTTATACTAACTAAGGAATTTATGTCTTCAGAAAAATTTCCTAATATTTGACCTCCAATTCTGTCTTTGGGAAAAAGATGGAGAAGGTAGTCTTCCTTGTAACAGATTTTTACATTTTGAAAAAATTGTCACCAGTCTTCCTTTCTTTATATTAAATAAAGTTAAATTAAAACATTCCAATATTCTGTTGCCTTCCACTCAACACAATCCTAGGGTAAATAAATCTATCTGAAACTCAGTACAAAGTGCCTGTTTAGACATAATCAGAACTTAGCAAACAGATAAAATATTGACCTGCATTTTGTAGAAAACATTTTTTTTAGTATATCATATCACAAGAACTGCCTTATTTAAAATAGGATCATATTGTATCATTGTTGGTCTGTTGTCCTAAGTAACTGCCACACTTTTCTTATTAAACTGCTGCCTAGCTGAATTTTGAATTTAGACATCTGATTTCTCTTTTCTGGCTGCAACGATTCATATTCACTTTTTCTGAATTTCATTCCCTTGATTTTGAGCCATTTCCCAACTTTAAAAGAATGAAAGAACCCATTCAATCCTTGCCCCTAGATTGCCACACTTCTTAGGCTGGTATGATTTGCATATGTGGTAAACATGCTTGTTTACCATCTCCCATGTCTTCAGTGAAAATATTAAACAGAATCTGGGCCTGGGCAGACCAAATTTGTGCCCCACCTGAGGGTCCTGCAATTGTGAAACTGTGTCACTGACAGCTGTTCACCAAATACATGTTTTAACTTCTTTTGTTTCAGACCACATTGGTCTTATCCATATCACACTTCCTTAGCCTGTTTATGAAAACTGCAGGTGGACACTAGGATCAACTGTTCTCTCCTTATATATGCTGCAGAAAACAAAATTAATTTGCTTTGTTGTGATTTGGACTTAACAGCTTCATGCTAGGTAGTCATTTTATTTTGTTACTTCATTATCTCAGCATTTACAAATTGATTATGTATTAATTTCTTTCAGCAATTTTCTGACTATTTAATCTAAGATGATTGCTTGTGAATTCCTTTGGTTTCTCCATATTCCTCTGTTATGAAGGGGTGTATTTTTTGTCTTGCCTTTTGTCTTTCATGATTTTCCAGAATAGTTAGCTCTTTACTCTTCTCAGTTTTGAATAGTCCTTATGCAGCTTAGGGTGAATTTTTGAGGTGTTGCTACATTCATTTATCTCCTTCACATAAATACGGTTTGTACTTCCCCTACTCACTTGTCTGTTTTTGGGACAACTCACCATTGTTGTTTTTAGTGCCCTAGATATCTTTCCCAAAGTTGATTAGCATCCTGGGTTGCCATTAACCATGCTAAAATTTTGGATTATTAAATATACTTCACAAGATCCTGTTAAAATATCTGTCTTTTAATCATATGATGTGGGCCACTTCTTACAAGTCTTTAAATACCACTAGGCTATATTGGCACTGTTTTGAGGGGAATGCTTCCTATACCTTAGGTCTTCTCCACAGACATTCAATCACATCCAATGGCATTCCCCACCTCCAAAAAAACCCATATGTCTTTATATTCTGGAGCAGCTGCTTAGAAGAATGTTTATTGGTTGGTCTTATTTATCATTTGGCTGATTTCTCTGTTTATCATAGCTTTTATGACTTTCAAAAGTTAATAGGTTGTCATTCCACTATGTTCAATCCCACTTAGTCACATTTGGCCTAGCTCTATTATCTTATTTGATGCCTTTGACTCTAAATCTTCACGGGCATGATCACAGTATATCCATTTTCAAATTATCACATTAATATCTCCCATTCTTCAGATTTCCTTAAAGCAAATAATTGACTGTAATCAAGAGTCTGAATGGTTTTGTGCAGCTGCAGTCATCTGTCTGCCACAAGATTTTTATTACAAACCTAGGAAAAGCAAGGAAAAACATTTGCTTTACAAAGGGTTCTTTCATGAAGAGCTGTTTCAATCCGAAAAATCACTAGGTAAAGTTAAGCTACACTCTCATGCCAATCATAGATTAATGCTTCAAAAATGGTACCATTAATATAAATGAAACCACTGCAAATATCCCAGTAAATATGTAAAACATGAGGAAAATTGCTTTTATAAATTTTATTCAAAAAGTATATATCCATCAAATTTCACCCCTTGAATCTCTATCTCTACCATCAAATCTGATACTAGAAAAAGGCATTTTTACATTGCTGGTCTCCTGAGCATTCATCTCATGGTCACATCTCAGAGAATATTGGGCTCTTGTTTAAAATTTTAACATAATTCTAAAACACCATTTATTTTCACCACATATGATCATACTTGCATACCTTGTTTGTATTTAGCTTCCAAAACATAGCTGATGATATGTTTCTAAGTGATTAATTAGTCAGATATCACTTATACAAGTTTTAAAATCAGTATCTTATTAGATTCTTTTGCTGATGAAAATAATTTTTGCTATGAGTCACATTTCTATGACTACTTATAATTTATAAAAATTGTTTATATTGTATAAATAACCACCAAAGAAACACTGTGAAAAAGTGAGCTGCTTTTCCAAACCTCTTTCTAATAGGTGACTAATTTTTTCAGAAGAATGGAAGAGAAAAATTTATTTGCGAGAGACCACGATACTGATACAGGATCCAAGGGGCAAGTGGCCAGTAAGATTCATATACAGGGGTTCACTCTGCTAGTGTAAAATTTGTTTAATGTGCAAAGTTGCACATAAACATTTCAAGATGTGTCTTACAACACCAAGAACTCAAAAAATTTTAAGACACCTTTTCAACAAAAACAGCTGGAAAATACTTACGTCTTATCCAGCCCATTTTCTCAGTGTCAGATTGTTAGTAGACTGCTTGGGAGTCTGTTAATTGATCCACTAAATTTTTGGCTTTGTACAGTGACAGACACTTTCCTGTGTTTTTTTCATTCTTCATTCTCCACCATTTCATGTGATGGAATAGTTTTAAACTATATTTTTCTGTGCATGATATGCAGAAGAGTGGTTTGGTAGATGGCATGGTCTCCCATGGATCAGAGCTACATGGAGTTTCTGCAATTTATTAATCAGCTTGAATTTTGTTGGAAGTCTAAGAACACCAAACCTTGGTTTTGATAAGTTCCACATGCTCTCAAAACTGTGAACTAACTTCACATGAGCCTGCTTTTAAAATGCTTTATTAATGACACCTTCCATTAAACACTCCAGAGGACTTCTAGTTTGATAATTCAGAGCAGATTCTGAATTCCAGCCAGGTTTAATATCACTTATTTTACCTGGCTTGATTCCTGAACTAAGTTCACAGAGTCCTTTGGTCTTGTTTGTCAAATAAGCACATACCCTCCACCAATGATATTCCTGTTTCTTCAAGGACATTTCTTTCATGATACCTGTGACTCATAACTGCTCTTGCTATAGACTCAAACATTATTTTATGTATGATTATCTAAAATTTGATGGAATGCTGGTGTTAAAAAACTGAATCATGAACACAATTGATTATTACACTAAGCAAACTGATCCTCCCATATTTCTGGATTTCTCCTACCAGACCTCTCTCATTGACTATTATCATCTCCCAAAAATTTCATTTTTCCCTGACCCTAACCTTTATACTGCTCCTTGATTCTCAGTTTATACTTAATTTCCTTAGAATGAGAAGGCTTCAAGTCCTTGAATTACCAAGTGGTGTTATTACAGAAAGCTTCTAAACTAGATTAAAACCAAGAAGAGCTGTGGGAGATTAACAAAACTGAAGAATGGTCTGTTATCAAAAGCTTCACTATGAAGAAAGTGCTCTTTTTTCAGCATTGGCTTATTTTAGCTATATCTTTTTAGAGTATCCATTTGGTCTGTATTTGTAGTGCTTCAGTTGCTAAAGCTCTTTAGCATTTATTTAATTGCAGTTTTTTTCATTTTTTTCAAGGGCTTCTGTTCTGATTAGGGGTCTTTCCCCGTAAAGTACCCACAGTACAAATACTTATTCCAAACAGTTTTGATATACGTCCTGCTGATTATGACACCACTCAATTAGAGGTATGAGGTTTTCTGTAAGCATCTCAGATTTAAGAAATGTTCATCTCCTTGTAGTGGTTACTTGCCTTACAATTTAATAATTTTCTTAGATCTCTCTCTCTCTATTTCTTCTGAGTCCTTACATTCTTTCATCCTGGAAACATAGGCAAACTGGAATATTTTATCACAATATTATGAATACACACAAGTAAAGGGTACGCCTTGAAGTTTTAAACAAGGCTCTCACTACTTCACAGGGCTATAACACTTTGCAGGAACAAAGTGTTCCTCTCAGTCTCTTACTAAGAGGCTGGGTGACTTTATGTTCTCCAGGGTAAGGGTTTGGAGAAAGACAGTGAGGAAAGCCAGGCATAGGTGTCGGCCTCCATTGATGATGTATATGAGAATTCATCTAAACAGAAGCAGAAATGGTTTTCCCAAATATCTTTGACACTCAAATCCTCCTTGGCTCAGTTCAGACCTCTTCTCTAAGTGATACGTATGGCCTCTCTCACATTTATTGCATCTCAGCCTTCAAACGATGCTGTCAACCTTTGGACAACTGCTTTTGTTTTAAACTGCAAGAGAACCATAAATTTTAGGCCATCTCTACTATGCTTGCTAGATGAGTCACAGGAGGGAAACTCAATCTTGGTCTGTCTTAACCCTGGTTACCACCAGTCTTCATTACATAAACAAATTATGACACTTCTGTCTTCTGTTCTTCCACTTCTTATTTTAAAATACTCCATGAAAATATTCTGTTTTAAAATACTCCATGAAACTTGTCAGTTCTCATTTTTCTAGTCCAAGAATCAGATTATGGGAGCGAAGTGTACCAAAATATAAGAAAATAATGTGTAGAAAAGTTGAAGAAATAGGATGCTTTGAATGCTGTTTCAGTAATTCACGTTAGCATTTTCTTGTCAAATGTTGTCAGGTAATAACAATTGAGACTTTTTCGTTACAGGAGATGTTGAAGTGAACATTGACAGATAGAGGACTTACCCTAAAAACTGACGGCTTCTATTACCATATAACGGAAAAACCTCTTTCATGGCAAATGCATCTAATTATCAGGTTTGTCTAGTTACAAAAATTAAAATAAGACTAAGGAAATCCAATATATGGCCTGAATCCAGCTGTTTTTATCTGTCCAATATAGTGGTTACAGAGACGCACAATTATACAGCATGAAATCAAAAGAAATCTGGAAAAAATATGCGTAGCAACATGTTTGCCAGTAGAGACATAAAATATTTTGTCTCTCTATGTAATCTTGTTTTCAAGTTTCTCATGTTTTTCCCCATTTGAAATACCACTAAAATTTGAATGCACGCCCTGTTCACATTTTGTCTTCAGTGCAGAGTGCATTATGTGCTGTTATTTACAAAACAAAATTACCAAGTGATGTTATCATAGGAACTAGTTTACATGCATAGAACTTCAAAATAAAGTTCTGGGAAATGACTGAGAGGAGAAATGGTAACCTATGCCTTGATTTTTGTCTCTGATCTCTCACTTTTTACAGCACATGAATAAATAGTGTAATGGGCTTTCTTTTCTATTTCTCCTTTATTTCTGTTTCTTTCATTTCAATTTATGCCTGCCTCTGTTAGATGATGAAACTTTTATCATGGAAAAATTTATTTTTACATCCACATGATAGGTCATTAATTGATCTGCTGACTGGCTGTACTTACCTAAGTGGTGCGCTAGCCTGAGTGCCTAAGGACACCCCTTGTTTAGTCACTATCCTATGCTGTGTGACAAGTTGACCTCTCTAACACACTCATTACCCAAGATGTCCTTATACTGCCATGTGTTTACCCACCTTAGAGATTTTTAAAGTTTTTTATGACCTAGACATGTATGCGTGTGCTGCTATTTGTGCAGAAGAGCACTGTGGGGGGAAGAGCAGGAACAGATTAATCAGTGTTTTTCTGTCTTGACTGCCCTTACACCTCCGGGCCATTTTTCCGTCCTCAAACTACTTTCCTTCATGTCCTTGTAGCAGTAGGACACAAAATGGACTTGAAGACTAGTCTGTGCTGGATTTCCAAAAAGTCTTGTCAGTATTCCTTTCTGACTCCACAGTTGTGATGCCAACATCCTCCATGGGTGAGTGCTTAGTATGGGATCTCAGTCTGAGATTGTGTTGAGAGGCCTTTTCTCCACAGTTGCTCAGCTGGGCTGTCGTCGTGTGAGGCAGAAACTCTCTGATGGCCTGGAGGAATTGTGGCACCCACTGGCCCACACGTGCCACATATGCAGCCAGGGGTGTTTCCTTGAAGGTCGGGGCTCCAGCTCTCACTCCCAGGAAAACATTATCACACAAAAGAGGAGGGCCACAAAAGGCTGTGGGAAAGAAAGCATCCAGAGTTAAATCATCTTCTCATCCACGCTACTTCTCTGTAAATCCATAGTCTTTAATTAGAAATCTAGGCTCCAGAGGAATTCCCAGACAGTTAATGAGAAAGAAAGTATGAAGAAATCAAATGTCAGGGTCTTGTAATTCAGCTGCTTCAGAGAGACAGAACTAATACTTCCCAACTGGGATTTTCAACCTGAAACATTGTCCAGGAGTGGTCCTTAGATCCTATTTATGCAGAACAGGCTGAGGAACTGGCTATGGTAAGCAGTCTGTTCTGTGGTTAACACATTCAGACAGGATGCATTAAAAAAGGTTTAATTTCTTCCTCTCACTAAGGGGAGTAAAAACTCTTCCACTCTAATTGAAATAATTGAATATTAATTGGGCCATGAAGAAAGAACAAAAGGCCTGCACGAGGGTTAGAGCACTTATGTAGGTGTCAGAACATGTTTAAATATTTTATAGCAATTATCCACTGGAGCTGAGCATCAGTTTTCCCAGGTGAATACCCTTATCTTGTTCTCCGTGAGCAGCCTTCCACACCTTCTGAATCTAGCTGGCTACATATGCTAGAGACAAAGAAAATAATGTGAAAAGTATCTGCAGAAATGGGTTTACTGTAGTTGTTCAATAGACTTGCAGACTCACTTCCACAGCTTAGTCCTCATTGACCACCTTAAATATGTGGCAGAAACTATTTTTCAGTAATTATTTTTTGTTTTTCTACATCTCTTCTTAGGGAGAAAGGAAGCTACAGCATATCCTTGTATTCACACATTCAAGAATATATGGGTGAAAACAGATAAAAGAAAAAAAATCATAGTGCTGACTTTGGCAACAAGATATGTCATACATTTACTATTGGAAATATCCATAACCCATCTGAGTCTGAGGTACTTCCTTAAACAATTTTGAGACCCTAAGATTGGACCTAATATATTGATAGATGAAGATGTCAGCAATTTTTGGCAATTGATGCATAATCTTGCAAATCTTGTCCTTCCATGATTTAAGGACTTTCTGTTTCACTGGTTGTTTGCAGATGGTTGTTTGCAGAGCTCTAAAAAAGAGGTTGGAAATGGAGAGGGAGAGCTGTTTTTTTTACAGAAACCCATGTTCACCCTGATGAAAAATTAGTCTTTCAGCAGAGAAAAGCTGGGATGGGAGAATAGGAATATAGTTTCTATGTTGACTGTGACAGCACATTTCTGCTTCTTTTTGTCCTATGCTAAAAATTACCCTTTCTTGTGACAGTAAGATGCAGAGAGGTTGTATCAATCAGACCATTATTGAAGGCAGGGGTGAGACAATTTATGAAGTATCCCAAGAGAGAGATTAAAGTTCCTGGTAAAGAGGTTCTGGTTGCTACCTGAAGACAATAATAGAGAACAAGGTGGAAAGCCATAAGCAGCTTGAATTAGAGGAACTACCAAATAGTTAACAATGGAAAATATGCATTTTGCGTTGAAGAAAACCTCAAAAATTTGCACTGAGATTATAACTGGGCAACTGCTTGGCTCTGTGGCAATTCTGAACTAATACAGCACTGGCAACTCTCCTTTCAGTTACTTTGACAGTCATGATTTTTGTCTAAAACTGGAAACTTCTCTTTCTCAAGTGATTGACACCTAGAAGTAGCACTCTATTACTGACTATATGAGAACGAATGATCATTTCCCTAGCAAAGACTTATTGCCACAATTGTGTCATTACTGCTTCTGTCCTTATCTATGTTCATCTTGAACTTATCTCATGCTTTTTCTGCATCCGATTATTTTCTTATCAATTGTATAGGCTATGGAAAATTAGACTTTTTTTTATGAGATGCAATGGGAAGGGCACTGGAAAATTATTAACCTTATTTTTTCCTTTTTTCAACTTACTGAAAGCAAAAAATAGCAGAATAAGAAAAGCACAGTAAGAGCAGCAATATAATAACAAAAGTATAGAAAAAGAGAAGGTGCTTTACACACAAAAGGTGTTTACCGCCTCGGTGTAGTTCTGCATGACCGCTGGGACAAAGACAAGGTGGCAGACTCTCCCTGTAGGTTGTGTCCATGTGGTCCCCTGGGTCAAAGACAGGATGGAGGCTGTTCCCTGGTACCGTCTGCTCCCATCCCTGAGCCTGAGACAATAGATATCAGTGACAGAGAAGCCCCTGAAGCTGGGTCATCTGTGTCACGCTGCACCGCTGCTCTGCTGTGCTGCGGCTTGGGTCCCCATGGGTTTTGTCTCTGTGCTTTTATTTTGGATGCTGGACTCAAATCCAAGTAGCTGCTACCTGCAACACCACTTTGACTGCTCAGCCCTGCTCTGCCTGGCTCTGCTCAGCTCCACTCAGCTCCCTTCAGCTCAGCTGGACTGGGGTTCTCCCCTGCCTCTCCTTTCCCTGTGCTATCCTCTTGCACCATCACCACCCTTCTGCACGACATCAATTCCCTGTTTCTCTGCTTTTCAGCACCACGACTTGGAGCCACTGCTCAGACAGATGGGTAAGGGATGGATGGTGACAGCAGAGGATGGGATCCGTAGGGATGATCCTGACAATCTTCCTACTGGAGAGAGATAGAGGCAAAATGAGCCATTTTCAGGGGTGTGATCACTTTTTCTTCCCCCCAAAACTGCACAGTGATGTGGATGGTATGGAAAAGCAATTTAAGCATGCCCAGATGGTGCCAAGCTTCACACCCTCTGCAGCCAGGACACACTGCAGTGATTTATGGGCTCCTGGTTACTGCCTCCAGCTGAGTTCCCCCTTGTTTTGCATTACTCTCTGTTTCCTAACACTCAACCAAATAGCACCATTAACCCAGAGTATTTTAATTCCAGACATGAAAATGTTGAGGTGGGTGCTTTTAGTCCAGCATTTCCCCTTGAATGGTACCTTTCAAGGGAACAGTATTTAAAGAAAATAATAACATAATGCACAACACAGTACTTACATACCACCTTATTTTCATAAATTTGGAACACAAAGCTACAAGAGTAGAAGGAAAGGGGTTTAGTTGCTGCCATTAGTATTAATAATGTATTATTATTTACCAAGGGAAAGTGGCCAAGCTCAGTCCTTTGCTTAGCAGGTGCAGTTCTGTAATTGTTGTGTTAGGTATTTTACCTCACAAAACTGGTGTTAAGCTATTCAGAGTGCTCAGTTGCAAGTATCACCTTCTTTTTCTTCAGACAATTACAAAGATTTGAGAAAACTGGGAGATAAAAATTACATGCAGCAAGGTTTGATCATTACACACAGTCTGAGGGCAGAGATTTCCAGTCTTCATCCTGACATTGGCTTGTTTGACCTCCTTTTGTTCACTTCCTGAACTGTAAAACAGAAAACATTTTACTTACCTATTAAGATCCTTAGATATAAACACTGAATAGTATAAAAAAGAACATTGTTATATGCAACATGTATCACTTTTGTAATATTATTTTTAAATTTTTCCCATACACAAAAATATAGAAAAAATATGGACTTTTTTTAACCAGACTAAAAATTTTCATGTACATTCACAATCATATACATTCAAAGTAGAATAACTTTGGGAGCTGGAAAAGAAACTCACTCATTTTTCCTTGAAGTAAAAAATGGATTTTACACCACCAATGATAATTGAGTCACAGATTTGAAAACTGCCACAATTTTCATTTAATATATAAATATTTTTGTTATTATGGTTATGAGCTATTTCTCAGGGGTTTTATGTATAAATACTATAGCAAAACCATTCCTACAGGAATCATTCCTATTAGCCCTCTCTGAGTGTTAAATGAAGTCTGCAGCTTAGCAGGGAACTTTTATATTAGTCAGATGTGTTAAATGTTCCTATTTTTCTGTGAAGTGTGTGCCTATATTTTTGGTAGCATAGTAAATAATTATGAAAGACACAATTTACAATAATGTGTAAAAGAACAAAAAAGCACATATGGTGGCTGTATGCACATATGTTCCACTGCTACTAACAGCTTTGAACAACCAAATAGGACACCAAATTCATCTGATAAATGAGTTCTCAGATTTTGACTTTGTCCCACTTTCCCTGCTCTGCTGCAGGGAAGAGAAGGCAGCCTGTATGGGGGAGAGATGCTGCTGCTTCCTGAGTTGCAGCCGTCAGGAACCATGTAGGGACAAATACTGGCTCTGTACGCAGCCATAATTACAGTGCCTTTGCCAGATGCAGCGCAGAAAATAGCCATTAGACTAAACACTTCAGACACAGCAGAGGGGACTGCCAAAAAAAATGACAGATGCCATCCATGAGACAACCACCTTGTGGTATGGCTTGATCTGAGCTTGACCTGACAGAATTAAGATAACCAAGCCTGATGAGGTAAAGGACCTGGGGTGAGGTTCTCCTTGATCAGCTCTGAGTTCAAAGTCTTCCTTAGTCTTCCTCAATGAAGTTGTCTGATTTACGAAAAGGGAGTGAAATGCTTATAACCGTTATGACACGTTACTCTGAATGTAAGGGCTTCCTACATTCACTACATGCTTTATTTTGGGTAATTTATGTGGTGATATTGGAGGAAACATTATGCACTCTAATGTAAGAAATTGATTTGTTACTTCTGGTCTTGCTAAGACCGATAAGCAGACTACACACTGATCTGCAAAACATGAACTGTTGTATGACCTGGTAAGTCATAAGGATTTGTAATACAAAATTGCACACACCCCTACCAGTGTGGTTATGAATTCTTTTTTTACGTTTTATAAAGATTCAAGAAATGAGAATTAGGATATAAAAAAATGTTATTCAAATTGTCAGAGAACTTTTTATACAGGTAGCATTCCTTGTCCTGTAAACCTGCGGCAGTTTCTCTTGTCTGAAATATAATTGAACTTTTTAGGTTGGCTTACTGTTGACACACTCCAGTTTTACTTCTACTTTCCAACTCAGCTCAAGCATGCAACTAAAAAACTTGGAACCTAAAGATTCTCTTCATTTCTTGTCACTCCAAGGATTCTCTTGACAGGAAAAGAATATAGACTGCAAATATCTAACAAGTGCTTCTTCAGGTGTGACTGCGACACAGGAGGGAGATTTAGGAGACACTGACCTTTATTTGCAGCCGAGGAATTCTTGGAGAAAACCCAGAGGTCACCAAAGAGATAGGCTTACGATTGCCTATATTCAGGTGACAGCTGTCAATAGCCTCCCACAGGCAGAAATCTTACCTAGAGAGGGTATAGTAGTGCTGACAGATTCTGCAACAGTGGAAATCCATTAATTAGGCATCTTGAGAGTCTTTAGCTCATCTGAGGTTAACAAATGAAGGACAAATCTGGTCCTTTGCCTGCAGGAAAATCAATATTCAATTGTGCAATAGGTTATAATCTTCCAAGAATTCTGTATTTTTGCTGATTTTTAGAAAGATCTGTCAGGAAAATATCACCAGAGCTAGAGTGAGAATACATATCTGGAACTAAGAACATTATAAGAACTGTAATTGATACATATGAATATAGACAAATTTTACACAACTGTAAGAGAGAACATTTTACCTTCCCTTTTCCTCATCTTCTTGTGGCTTTCTCTCTACTGCATAACTGTCCTGGCATTTTGGAAGCCCTTTCTGTTATGGACTGAAATAAAATGGTTTGCTGATATTAATGTTAGATTCTGGAAAACAAAATATAAAAAATAAGAGAATTATTACATCTTTGCATGTTTATTTTCTCACTTGCAAGACTTGTCTTGCAGCTTATTTCAGACATTTCACTTGATGATAACATATGAGCAATAAGTTTAATGGAGCATAGAAAGCCTTTGCATATGAAGCATCCTCAGAATTGTTTTTGTAATCTAGATTGCTCAAATGATGCTTTCTCTAATATAGACAAGGCCTGAAAGTGGTAATTTTTTATGCCGTTGAAATATTCCACAGTTTGCTTTCTTCATTTTTGAATACTCTGATGAGAGGGAGGGCAAGGGATGTTCATCTGTTAGAACACTGATTTAATGGCTCTGACGCGTTTTTATGTGTACAGTAGCTACCGATTTTTTTCTTTTGATAATCTCCTGCCCTCTCAGCATTTCTTTGCCCGCAGTACTTTCTAGCTGGTTTCATTTTATCTTAATACTCTGGATGAAAACAAGGTCTAATTCTTGAATTGCCAGATAACAGCACCATTTAATACAAGGCTGCAAGTTCACAGCAGAGTTCAGCACAATGCTGTTGGCTTTTGGAGAGCTGGCAGCAATCACAAGCAGGCGTTAAAGAGGTCAAGATTCTCTTATTTTGTGGCCAGTATGCCTTGAGTGATGACTACAAGGCTTGAGTGGACATGCACAGCATATGTGCTCTCTCAGGGGCCTCATACACTGGCTGACACTGCTCAGTTCCTCAGACACAGTAAATCAGAGCAGAGCTCATTTTACACGTGGAGGTCATGAACAGAATAACTCTGAATAGTTTTCATCAAAATAGTGCCACGAGCAGAAAAATTGAGGATCTTACACACCTCTAAGAGAATATTTCACTTGTCAGATGAGTAACATGGAAGTGTGATGGGTAGTTAAAATGAGATTTTCTTTATTGAGAAATGAGAATTGCTCATTGGAGAATTAGAAGCAGTAACTGCTTTGAGATAGAGAAGTTGTGTATAGTTAGATGGTTGGTCCATTATAGGGAATGTGCTTTAGGAAAAAAACTGGAGGCTAGTAGGATAAAATAAGGTGACAGTAGGAGCAATACAAAGGAATAACAAAGGAGGAGAATGGAAAAAGTCAGTAGGATAGAAAGAAATGGAGATTGGGGTTTAATTAGTTCAAATCAAGGTAGATAACTTACGTTACTGCACTTTTTTTCCTTTGGATCTGACTACACACAAGACCCTAAGTCTTCCTTTTTCATAAATATGCAGAACTTCCAAATATGTAATCACGTTTGCCCTGCTACAATCAGTTAGTTGAGATAAATTAGATTGATTTTGTATCTCCCATATTGTGCTTTCTTTGATTCTGTCAGCCTAAAAGTAACTTTGTCAGAGAGCATAAATGTTACTTAGAGAGCATTTTAGCTCTGCCAGCCTGGTCTTCTTCCTGAAGAATTTCTGCTATTATTAATCTCAGGGGAAAAAAAAACAAAACTATATTTA
>WEKY01021207.1:0-21418 GCA_013390045.1 Picathartes gymnocephalus
TACATGTATATTTATATATATATGACATATAGTAGAGCTCGTACTAATTCCAGATGGCACTGTGCAAATTTCTTTAAAAAATTACTATTACTTCGAATTTCTGACACTGGATTTCAAACATCTGGAAATGCATATGTATTTGTATATGTACGTACTGTTCCCAGAAGAAGAGATGATTAAAATAATGTTACTAATTCAAATATATTTGACTTCTTATTTAATCTTATTCTTAAGCTTGCTTTATATTCTACACACAACTGTCAGTAATTCCAGCTCTATAACCATTAAGGACACCTTCATCTGCTCTGCTCTGAGGATGCTTGTGGTAAGGCTTACACTGCTTCCCTGTCCAACAGCCCCTCCTAAAAGTGTGAGCAGGCACTGCCCCTTCACTGCTGTAACCAACACAATTTCCTTGCATGTAGTAGGTGGGTACAGAGCCAACTTCCATCTTGGCCCAAAGATCTACCCATGCTCGGCTGGAATTAGATAATCTTTAAGGTCTTCCCAACCCAAAGCATTCTATGATTCTATTATTTTGTGTTTGGCTGTGATAGTCCTCCTCAGGAAATGGGGACATTGCTGGTGAATAAACTCCATCCAAAGCATTTTGAGGTTTGAAATACTTTGTTCTAATGGTGGCTTGACACATGCTAAAGGATTTTTTTAAAAATAATTTTTGAGGCACCATGGAGTATATATGTGATTGAGGTATTTCAGCTTTGTTGCAGACATAAAGGCTGTTTTCCTTCAAGCTGTGAAATAGGATGATGCTGTTTGCCATTGTAATTAACTTCTCAAAGCCTTTAAAACTAAATTGACTTTAAAAGTATTTTCATCTCGTCTTAGTAATACAGTCATAGAAAATAGGGCTGGAAGGTAGTCAGTAAGGCCACCCTACTTCCTGAAGACAAAACTGACTGTACCTCGACTGTTCCTGACAGATGCTTGGTAAACCACTTTTTAACAATGTCAGTGATTGAGTTCCCACAGTCATTTAAGGTGCTAATGAAGAATTTCTAATTTTAGGTATCTTTATAGTTCAGACAATTGCATATCAAAAATTAAAAGCTGTGGCTTAAAATTGTATGGTTGGAAAAAGGTATAAGGACTCCTCTCAAAAAATTGTAATTATGATCTTAAAATGAAAAATATTGCCTCTGGTATTGCCACTATTAAAATATTTTTCAGGCTTTAGATTACCCAGCTATGAGGAAAAAATTTAGTTTCTTACTGGATAACAGCTCTGAAAAAACTATGGGGCAAATGTGGTGCAAGCTGTGAGACAGAGCTAATGGAGTGTGTTCTGCCACACTGTTCTGAAAGGTTATTGTGCTTTTGTGTATTCTGAGGGACCACACGTTTCTTTAGATTTTATTCATTTTTGTATAGATGTGAGCATCTTCAGTGAGCAGCCCCTCAACTCTCTGCTATTAGTGAAGAAAGTTGATTGCATTAGTAAGCCCCTGGTAAAATGAGAAGCAGAGAAAGTCAACGGTGTTGCTTGCAGTAGGTTAAAGACCTATATTAGAGGAAAAAAAACATTGAAATAGTTTAGTCTTATTAGGTAGGAGAGGTAAGAGAAGTGTACACGGTATCATTAACCTTTCTACAAGTGCTTCCTTTTCAGATAAGTAGGGATTAAAGTTTGGATGTGCAATTACTTTTTCATAAAGAACATATATCTATAAAAAGGGCAGACATAATTATGAGAGAGTGGATGTTGCACCTCTTAAAACCCAGACAGGGAGACAAGATACGGACCTTTGTGAATTCTCTTTTTTGTTTCTATTGTCAGTTTCCTCTATCCTGCTAGGCAATGAGCTGCTGGTGTGACCCACGGAGAAGAAAATCAGAGAAACGGTAACGAGCAGCCGAGTCAGCTGCTAGCTCAAGTGCAAATGCAAGCCAGCTAGCAAGGGCTGAACATTGGAGAGGTAAGCGCCCAACAACTCCATGGGAATACCAATGGGAAACATTTGTTCTTGATTACTAGGCAGATGTTAAGGGATTAATGCGAAAGGGAACATTTAATTAGGAAAAATGCTTTGCGGAACAAGTTAGAACATATGAATGGATGGAGAAGGAGAAAACAATTCACCGTTAAGGTTTTATGTACTATATGTCTATAATGTTTTAAGTGCCTAATTGTATAAGAGTCTGAAGCAACTGAAGAAATTAAAAATCAGGTGAAGAAAACAAATGCTGGTTGACCTCACCACCAAGGTAAAATAAGGTCTAACCTGAGAAAATCCTTACATGTTTTCTTTGGCATTGCAAAATATGTGAGAAAGAAATAATGGAACTTACACATGTATTTGTAGAAAGTAAAATAAGTCTTACTTACAAACACCTTCCTTAGAGAAACTACACCTTTATAGCTGCCTAGTCCAGCAGATGATTAACAGATATCCACAAAAGTAGGCTTTGCTTCTCATGGCCATTCAAAGTGATAGCTCTCAGTGTCACTAACGCTGGCCACTCCACAAGGAGCAGGCAGTGTCCATTGTTTCATTCACAGTAGGCACCATGTACTTGGATTTTGTCACCTGGGCAACAGTGCACATATTTCTGTTTCCAAGCGCACTTCAGAAAACGCTATCTGCTGCTGTTATAAAGGACTTCCCACTGGACTTTCCCCTCCTTCTGTGTTTCACCAACACATGCTGGTCCTGTAATTCATATTCTTGTATTTTCAGCATTATTTCACTCCTCTTGAAACACTTTTTGGAGGTGTAAATCAGTGAATTCTGTTCTATCCCACTTTAAAGCTGAAACAAGGAACTACAGAGCTAGGTCTGATGTCTTTTGAAAATTTTGGTGATAAGTTCATGCTGAGGTATTGTCTGTTATGAAAAGTCCTAGAAACTGTCAGAAAACAATATGCTCCTATGGAAAGAAGATTCTATAAAAAATATTGTACGTTTAAAAATGTCCAGTTCCAATAATAGCTTCTGATAGTGCTTCTTAGCTATCGCAAAGCAGATATACTCAGTACACAGGACCACTGTAACTCCTGTTATTTAGTGTCATGTTCTGATAAGGCCATAAAGCCATGCTGACGTTGTTTCAGGACTTATTTAAACAATCTGAATTTGTAGGCTAATAGAGAAAATTGCAGAAATATTCTCATTCTCTCCTACAATTAAGACAATGTTTTCATAAGTGCTTTTTTATCCAGATGATGCAGAGTTTGAGGGTGAACTTTTCATCTTAGCAACCTACTGCAAGGTACATTCAATGTCTCCTTACCAGACACTGAATTAAGGCTTGCAGGATTCAGCAGCTCATGCCTCCCTGCCCTCTTTGTGGCTGCTGCATGCAGCTAATTCCTCCTGGGAAAAGAAGCAGGCTATCAGTTTGTTTACCATCCAGTAAAGATATCTGGCAGTTTCCTTGCACAAAATGAGCTGCTCTCTTGTCAGGAAGGTGTTTGATCCTCTCACAAGCTCTGCCATCTGTTGAATAAATATAGGCATGTGAAAGTTCAAAGTGTTACTGTGCGTAATAACAGGCAGTGGAACAGTGCATAGGATTGACTGGTGGAATTAAGACATACACAGTCCCCAATTATGCCACAGCTACATTACTGTTAGGAACAAGACAAACTCTTTTAAAAAGTCACCCCCTCAAATTTCTTTACAGTAACAAATAAAAATCAGCATTCTCTGCTGGTTATCACATGCACTTTATACTTTACCATCAATTTACCTCTGCCCACACCAAATTAATTCAGGACTGAAGTGACCTACAAAAATTCCTTAAAAACGCAGAGTTAAATAGACACGAAATTACAATGAGTAAGGTGGGACTTTTCAGTTGGTTTCTCAATCCCAGACAGATTGTGAAATTTTGCACAAACTGTTAGTTATTGTTTCATGGGTTTGGTTTTCTCTCCATTTCAGTGTACAGAGAGAAAAACACATTCTGCTCATAATAAAAATCCTCTCTAACCTATATGTAAGTTATTACAAATATTCAAGTAGATTTCTTTTATGGTTGATATAAATTTTTTCAGTACTACTTCCAGTAGTAAGCGGAGCAATATCATCAGTGTTTAATATAACTTATGAAGGAATTTTCAAAATTCTCCTGTAAGACTATGCTATTACATTATCAATGTTTGGTGTTCTAGGAAATGCCCACAACTCTGAAGTACTGATTTAGGAAGAGCTTTGAACATTGGTTTTCTATATCAGTCTTCCCTCATCTGAGGACATGCAGTAGAGGTCTCCCATACTGGCCCAAAAGCTGTCACTTTTAAGCCATTATGAATGTTTTCCTATTGTATAAAGAATACTAATAGAATAAGGGGAGATAAAAAGGAATATTTATTATGCCTCTTGTAACTAATAATATCATATACTAATGTGATTTTCATTGTCCTTTTGTTTTGTAGGAATCCTCAGTTTTGGGACAGGGTTGTGGAAGAGATGCAATGGCAGTAGGGTCTCAGCCCTGGGAAAGATTGCAATCTCATTATTAGTCAAGAGGCAGCAGGAAAGGGAAAGCTTATAACAAATGAGGTAGAAAAGTAAAGCAGGAGATAATTATTACTTGAATTACTATTTTAAGGCGTGGTCACACACTACTGCAAATAGGATTTTTCTAGCAATGTAGAAATCTGTATGAGTAACACCTAAACAGTCCAACCAATAGAATATTTTAATAGTGTACGACTTTCCTCAAGAATTTTAGTCATGTGTATTTACATATTTTCTAAATTAGTTGCCTGTATGTCCCCTATTCTCAAGAGAGAGAGGTACTTCCAGAGGACATTTCTTTCAAGAATAAAAAATGTGTAAAATAGGAATCATGGATTGTTCTCAGCAGCTGCTAATCTTCTTCCAGTGCATTATGAAGAGCATAGAGGACTTATCGAAATTTATCTAACTTTAGATAAGTTGCAGACAGCTAAGATTGGCTCAGTAGAGTCCGACATTTAAATTGTAGCTTATTTTAGTGATCTGATGATTGAAATATCAGTGACTACTCTGTTCTCCAATTATTTCATTGTCAGAGGAAATGGAGACCTGAGGTGTGATTTAAGGAATAGTTCTGTCACAGCTCACACCTATGATTTCATGATAAAATATACAAGTTTTGGCCTGTGGAGCTTTATCAGTTATTTGCTAATGGATGAAGAATAGGAGACAATAAGAACTGCTAATAAATTCAAGCAAGGAGAAAAACTTTACTGCAGTATAAATCCAGAACAAGTTTTTGCTTTAGCTCAGTACAAATTTATAAACTCTTTTCTCCAATCTATTCAACACAAATATTTCTGCAGGCATCAGAAATCCTTGGATATCACCTGCATTCTGTCATGCTCTAAGTACTACTCATGGGAAATTTGTGATCCCAATTTAAACATTATTTTGCTAGGTGATTTCAGCTAGTCACTTCCCCCTGCACATTTTGTTTTCTCACCTGCACAGAGGAAGTAGGAGTCATAACTTCTATAACATGCCTTAAGTTTTTGAGCTAAAATGTGCTTTTTAATGCACCACTAATACAAGAAAACCATCAAACCCTAATATAAGTCTTTGTTCCCCTGATGTCACCAGAGTGTCAGGATGAGGCCCATATATTTGATTCAGGCATAAAATATTGATAGCGGTTGATTGTTAACATAATTCGGTCAGGCAGGATTTTTTTTCTCCTTCTCAGATTAAAAAGCTAATGGACTTTAAAGAAAATTTTATTGCTCTGTGGACTGGCTCCATTATTTTTCTCTTGGCCAAATTTTATTTGTCTGCTAAGGAGACACATTTAAAAAAAAAATATTATGATGTTGGTATTCTTGCAGCAAAATCTTGCATGCTGTTAATGCTTAACAAAAGGAGACAAAGAGCTGGGAAAACAAGGTTAGTGTGAAGAGAAATATGAGAAAATATGAAGCTGTGTTGTTTTCCGTAGCAATTTTTAAATCTGGTTCATACAACTGTCAACACAGATGACCGTCCTTGTATTTTTACAGCCCAGATTGTTCAAAACGGCTTCTTGGTTTGTGGCTATTATTTTGAATGTGCACTTCATTATGCCAAATATTTGCATATGCAATTCACTGAGGTACTTATACTGACCCCAGGGAAATGCCCAGTGAACAATCGCTGTGACTGAGTTTGAATGAATAATGAAATGTTAATGGAAAAATGTGGGCCCACCTGATAGCAACTGAACCTTGCTCACCATAAAGTGGGCCAGATCAAAGGTCTCATAAAAAATTCTTTCCTATACATAATCAGAACATATTAAGATTTGAGTGTAATTTTACATAGGTAGTACAAGTAAGTCTCCTAAAACTGCTTTCTTCAAATTTTATAATTTGATTCTTATTCATTGGGAAAGAAGGTGGTGTACAAATCATTGGATTTCCTTCTCCTTTTATCTATAGGAGACTAGAAGGGGAAGTGTAGTGCCACCCTTCCCTTTCCTTATTTTTTCAAGATTTGTGAGCTGATAATAACTCAAAATTACTATATTAAAATTCAGTTTACTCAAGGAGGATGCAATCTTACCATTTCCCAAGTGAATTTCTGACTGAAATAGCAATGATGGTTAAGCACTGCCAATTTTGTAATTGTCAGTGGTATACTATCCAGACTTTTGCATTGCTTTAGAGAAAGTAAGTAATGTATCTACACATTCTTTTGGAACCAGCCTGTTGGTTCATACATATGGGCTTGCTCTTCTCCCACTCTAAGTTTGCCACGGTGTCATGCCTGGTTCCACACAGCTGCGCCATCTGAGAGCTGTGGCAAGCTTGTGAGTGCTCCTGGGGCTGTGTCCTACGCCTGCGTGCACCAGTGTGACAGCGTGGCTGCTTCTTCACACCTCCCCAGTGTCCTGCTCCAAGGATAGGAACAAAATATCTCTTCCCACCAGTAACAATTACCCTTCAGCAAGCATGAGGTGAAGGAGGTGTGTGTTCTACCTGCCCTTACCTCATTCCACTCCATCCCCCACAGATTGTGTTTAGGGGTGCCAGTCCTCCCACCTTGGTGGGAGTCCTGACAAGATGACTATTGAAATATTGTTGCTTAGTGTGGTAGGGAAAAGCCCTGGAATAGCATAACATGAGATCAAACACTTTTCAGCATGATTATAAAGAGACAGGAAAAGGAATACACCTTTCTCTGAAGGGAAATTAACTAATATACAACACCATGAAGCACAAGGGAATTTGCTGCATGTGCCAACTACAGGCATAAAACAAGGATTGGAAAGGCACAGGTGAGCACCAGATGGAGAGGAATTTGAGGGAAGGTCTTTAGTTCCATGCATGCTAGACACTTTTCTCAGCAGACTGAGGCCAGGCAGGAGAGGGACGGTAATGGTGCAGGCAGCCCTACAACACCCAGGTAAGTTGAAGTGACCTTCCATGTGTCCTGGTTTGAAGGACAGGTGTCTCCTAAAGAAGGCAGGAGCCTCCCTTGGAATGGAGAATGTAAACCCCTTCCCTCCAAATTATTGTAATTTTGAGATTAAGGGACTCTCAGGCAAAGATATGGGAATAGGAATAACAGTTCTTTACTGGTATTTATAATAAAGCAAACAAACAACAACTCCTATGGCATTAACAACAAAATAGACCCAGGAACCCGGTCCCAGCCCCCTGGGCCTGCAGGCACTGTCCCCTTGGGTGCAGTGATGGTCACAGCTGGCAGGGGGCGCTGGTGGCGCTGGGTGGGCGGGGCAGGTGCGATGATTCCCCCGCGGCTGCAGGGGGCGCTGTGGCGCGAGCTCCCGCAGCGCGTGGCAATGGCGGCTCGGCCGGGACGGGGAGGGGTGGAAGAGAGAGAGGCTTTGCTTCACAAACCCCCTGGGGCCATCGGTCCCAGTGCCCCAGCAGGACTCTCGGAAGCAGCAAGCTGGGACTGCAGGACGTCTCGGCAGGCAGGGGGAGCGGGGCTGCAGCGCAGTGAAACCCAGAGCAGTGCCGATGGAGCGGCGGGGGCGGGACAGGGGCAGCCCGGCTCCCAGCAGGGCAGGGAGANCCAGTTCAGTAGCTGCTCTCACAAGCAGAGGCTCCCCCCACAGCAGAAGAAGCAGCTCTGGGCAGGGGTCCAGCAGCAGCAAGAAACTCCTCTCCCCAAGCAACACCTCCGAGCATTTTCCTTGGAAAACCCAGAGCAAGAGACAGAGCAGCTGCTCCAGCCCCATTCTCGAGATATCTCCATCCCTCCGAGTGAAACTCTCAGATAGGAGAACGTAGCTAGGCCACTTCTTTTGTTCTTCTTAAGTACCCAGTCATTAGTGTTTCTTAGCAACTTATGGGAAAACATTCTATACATAAAAAGGAACAAAAGGAAAGAAAATCTAACCCCCAACATCATGAAGGGAGTTAAAAGAATATCTGCTGCTTAGTAACTCTTCTTTGTGTTTGCCATATGTTACTTAGGTTGTATTTTCTTTAACTAAGTAGCAGCTCAGTGAGCATCCGAAAGCGCAGGAACTCTTGAGAAGAAGCTAAACTCTACCCTTTCTCCTCTCCTGATTCACTGGGATCTGAACTGCTGAGCCACTCTGCCCTCTGCAGAGACACCTCCAGCAGCTTCAGGCAATAGTCAATTTACAGCAGAGAATAGATAAGAGGATCACTGAGCCCCACAATGGGCTTTCAGCCCTCTGCAGTTTGTGTTTGGTCAATGCAAAGCATTCAGATCATCACTTTAAACTACTGTGCCTTAGTTGTGCATGAGTTAGAGTTCATAAATATATTGTCCTTTAAGTTCTTAGGTTAAAAGATTGACTTTTTCTGTGAACATTATTCTAAAAAGAAAATTAGGTCAATATATCTTTTTCTAACAATTAAGTGCAAAAAGGCAAGCTTCATTCCCAAACCACCAGGTCGCGAATGAAGAATATTTCTGATTCCATATCACTCAGTATTTCTTCTACAAAGGCTGTCAGAAATGTCTTATCATGTCATTCCGATATCTTTTCCAGAAAGTAGAAAAGGACAGTTCTCCAAACTTATCCTGAACATTATCATAGTCAACATATAACATGTACCATACAGGTTCAGTCAGTGGCTGCTTTAACAACCTTTTAATGAACTTAAGCTTCATGAATTTATTTCTTACGTGTAAATGGTTCTTCTACTACCCTAAAAATAGTTGTAAATGTTGAAGATATCGTTAGTCATCATCTGAGTAATTTTGAGTTATCCCAGTGAATTTCGATTGTTAGGGCCTTGCTCAAGTATCTTCTGATTTGTCAATGTATTTCTGGCTGCTGTTGTGTTCAGCAGCATACATAACATTCCTGTCAGTAATTTTTATCCCACTATGGTTGTCCTTGAGTTATTTGCAGAGCTTGGCTAGCCCTGCCTGCTAAGGCATCAAACAGCCACTCATTTAACTCTCCAGTAAGAGTGGCCTTTTGTTTTTGTTTGGTTGGGTTTTCTGTGTTTGGTTGTGTTTGGTTGTTTTTTTGGTTGTTATGTTTTGGTTTTCTTTTAATTTTAAATCCAAACTAGGCTACTTTGCACTTTCTTTGTATGCTGGGACAGCTGATAAAGGATGTGCAGTCTTTTCGTGGAAAGACTGTGCCTTTGCAAGACTTAATAATCTCTTCATTTTACTCAGGCTGTTGTTAGAGGCTCCAAATGTAGCAGGTCAAACAATAATTTCAGCACCTCCTGGTTGTCTGCCTCCTCCCTCTGTAAATGTTTATATGTCATTACTATTAATTTATGGATTTTCAGATCCTATAGTGGATGATTGAATCAGATTATATTAATTTTTCAATTATAATTTTATACAGGCATTTTATTAACTCAGAGTGCATGTAGAAATCTTGGTAGTAAGTGAGATGTGACTTGAAGTGTCCTGATATTAGGAAAGATACATGACAATATTATTTGATCTACCACAGCAGAAGAGTGCAGAACATTAATTATATAGCACTCTTTATACATTAACAATGTAATGATAACTTTGGTTCCTTCAATTTTTCAAGCTTCATTTTTCTCATCTGTATATTACTGTGTGTTGCATTGTGTAAGACAGGTGGTGTGAGATGTAGTTATTTTTAAGCAATGTCATGTAAGAGCGGGGGTAATTGCTATTCTATGCAATAGGAGTCCACAATGACTGACAAATTAATGTCTTTTTCCCACTTCTCCAGCCACTTGAATTACGAGTGTCTTGTGTTCCAAAGTCAGGAAGTGAGAGAAGAATCTGACCCTCCTCCTTCAAATAGTGAAAATAAATGCACTCAAAGCGTAATTGTACCAGAGTGACAGGATTTTTGCTTCCAAACTAAATGAAATGCATGGTCTGTTGCCTAAGGTCTGATTACAAAATGTGGTTCTCTGTTAACACCTATTTACATACAAACCATATTAAGTTTAACCTAGTTTTCTCTGGGACAAAGGACAAATTATACAGAGCACACTGTTGTGTAACAAATACATTATGTTCTCTAAAAGCTGCCAGTCTCCAATGCAAGCTATGAAGAATGCCATGCAATACTTTCTCTAGAAGAGTAAAGCATTAAGAATCCTTGATCTTCCTAATTTTAAAATATATATGACAAAACCCCCACAGATATAAAATAAGTACAGCATCGTATGAGGGGTGTATAGAAAAACTCGTCTTCTTTTTTTTTTACTGTATTGTAAATAGAAATATATATATAAACTTTTGGTTTATGTCAAGATATATTTTTCTTACGACTAAAGCTAAGGAAGATATCTCTTGCCCTTACTCAAAAAAAACAAAAAGAGTGAAAGAGAAATTTCCAGCCTCATAGCTGAAAGAAAGTTTGCAAGCATGAAATCCAGGGTCTTGAAAAACAGAACTAGTAAATAGAAAGGAACATGAAATCTATTAGTTATTAAAAGTTCATCCTTTAAAATCACACTTCAGGAACTCATCCTTACCTGCAGTGTTTTAGAAGCCTGGCTCAGAAAACGGGATTTATAAACTGATGCCAGGGTATTATAGATAGAAAAGAATAAACACTCTTGATTTTATTGTAGTGGAACAACTCAGAGGAACACTAAGTAAGTCACCTAGTAAAAGACAGTGATGTAGGAAAGTTGGCACAAGTCCACAACTCTTTGGGTCTGGACTGGTGTTAAGATCTTGTATTTCCTGAAATCCTTCTTAATGCAATATATGGAAAGAATTAGGGGGATTCACAGCCCAAACCAGTCAAGAACCCAAGCTCGATACTGCCTGGATGCACAAAACAAAACTGTTGAAAAGAGCTCTCATGGCTTCTCCTGTCACAGAGTTGAAATAATCCATCCCATGGTGCAAGAAAGTGCTGCCATATGCTTCCAATCCTATTGTAGTGGGTCAGAATCTATCTTTCAAGAAAACGACCAGGCTACACTCTTTTATTTTGGAAAAATGTCACCAGAATTTCTGCAGTGGAAAATCTTTTCCATCCAAATTCACTTTGAATTCCTTTGGCAACAAAACACATGAAGAAAGTATCAGAGATGATGAAATACGTATACCCACAATTTAAGATTATTATACAATTTAGAACTGCTAAAATGCTTACTGGTTCAGTGAAATATCAAGAAGTGCAGCCCATTTCCTGCAGAAATGGGTTAAGACCAAGGAAAACTCAAAAATGTAAATAAACAGCAACTGAGGCCTTCATATACTCCTTTATGCTGTTGTCTTTCCCTTTTTGCTTGTCACCATTTTTCTATATCACATCAGTTCTCTCAGATACTACAATGTTTTTAATCATAAATATTCCATTATTTGTACATTCTTTTCATAAATCAATGTATATATTGGCTTATGTAAGGATTGAACTCACAGTCTTAGTTGGAATTCTGTGTATTTCCAGACTCATTTTGTCCCTTTAAAAATATTTTGACATTTTGGTTGGGTTTTTTTCGGTTTTTTGGTTTTTTGGGGTTTTTTTAGTGATAAGTTTGGCATTTCATCACTTAAAGAGAAAATAATGTTAAAATACCTGTCTACCCTTTATAAAGTAAGGGCGTCCACAGATTTTTTTTTTTTTTTTAACAAATGGCTTAGGGGGATTCTTTCCTTAGATCTAATTGGAATTTTTTGTTTTCCAAGTTTTGTTTTTGTTGCCTCTTGTCAGATCACTGTGCACAGCAAAGGTGCTTGTGAGCAGTAAGGTCTCCCCTTAGCCCCCTTACCCTTCCTTTCTGAAGACTGAACAGATCCATTTCTCCTCTCCTCCAAAGATCTCTGTCTTAACACCTCTTGGGTCTTCAGTATTCTGGCTGTGGAAGTAGCTGGATGCTTTGTGCCACATTTCTTCCACTGCAGCTGTTCAAACTCTGAGCACAGAAATGTTTCTTGCACCTCTATTACACCTTTCCTATGAATTTCTTCATTTAGGAAATAGTTTTTTCTGAAAGAAGTGAAAATGCTTGACTTCTGCACTGGTGGAAGGCTTTTCTTTGCTAGAATCCCTTCTCCGTCACTTCCTTCATTGAACCTGAAATGTCTTTAGGACCAGACGTACAATTTCTGAAATTAAAAGGTAGTAAGAAATTGTGAGACTCCTTCTCAGTGCAAGGAAGTGAAAACTCTTCTTACGTAGGTAGAAACAGGGAGTGCTTTTTGTAAAAATACAGTATGGTATGGAATAATAACCCTGCCTGTAACACCCACTGTAAATCCTATCTGCTGCCAGGCTGGCACTCCTGGGCTTCTAGTACCTTCTTTCCACTATGCCTACCTTAGACACGTTTATTGACTATATTTTCGTACAGAATTGAACAAATTTTTTTTTATTCCTTTTTTTTTTTCCTTTCTGGCATCCACATGCTGCTGTTATTCCACTCATCAGGGGATCATAAAGCCTTAACCACCCATCTTATTAACAATAGAACTAGTAATTGTTAATATAGAACACTGACAGGCATCATTACACAACAAATAAATTCACATTTTAATCCCTTAACACATAATTTATCTTACTTATTTACTAATCCCCATTTCACAACACAACTTACACGTTCTTTTATTAGTGAGTTATTTGGGCATGAACATTTTGGTTATTCACTTAAACAGATACCTGGCACTTAATAAGCTTTACATATCCTTTTCAACATCCATGACGAGTCTGATGATACAGTCTTTTACTAAAATACCACTCTTGCCAGGCTGCATTTGGGGTGTGAAATTTAGTCCATTAATCAAGCACCTGTAATAGCAGCACTGACAGTACCAGAGCAGAGAGAGGATAAACATCCTAATCACTCCCTGAATTATTTAAGAACAGAAATAGGTAAGCACAATTGCAGATCTCCAAAATTAATTTTTGCCTTTTGTTAACTTAATCTCATTTTTCACCACTTTTGAATAGTTGTCCCAAATAATTCACAAGAAATTGTTCCAGATCTTGTACTGGAATGAACAAGACAAGTAGGAACTTGGGGAATTGAAGGTTAAGCCCAAGGCATAGATTAAAGCAGAGACTTTGTTTTTCATTTACATTTTAGCTCCATCTCAACTGAATAAGATGGAGCAACCAAGGCAATCATCTACTTTATAGATTTAATAATCACAAAGAATCTAGCTTACTCTGCTGTGAGAATAAATTTTTCCACACCTGATCCAACAGAGGATATTTTGTGGAGGAAAGATTTTGAGGACCGGAGGAAAAAAGAATTGCTTTTTCAAAGTGTGACATCAACTCTTTATATTATGAGAACTGAAAGATATAATGAAGCATATATTGAATGGCACTGTGGTTTGTAGCTAGAATCTGAAACTTCCCAGTAACTTCTAGCACAGACTGATGTCACTAATTATTGGATATAAATGGAACAACCAGGGAAGTGAATTTTTTGCTTCTTGCTTTCTTGACAGCTAAAAATTTTAGTGTCTAGTCTGGAGCTCAGTAAAACGAGGTAATTTGTTCTTTCCCTGCACACGCATCCTATATACACTCAGACGCTGTACATGCCAGCTTCACGCATCCTTTCTGTGTTCCCTTGTAAGGAGAAAACACACTCACACACCTGCAGAGTGCAACTGAGGAGAGCATGCTGTACAGTCTGCCCTTCTGTGCCCTGACCTCCTTAATGTTTTGGCTACCAGGACTGCCCAGGACTCATCCTAGTATTTAGAAGTAATCAAAGTAAGGCGGCACCAAAGCTGTGCATGTCTACCATCACCCAGACCTTGTGTCTGGGCTTCAGGCAGGCCACAGGAGAAGAAACCCATAGGCTTGTGGTTCTTGTCTCTGAATAGATCTGAAATATCCAAATTTTGGTTATGTTTTTGCAAAGGCATTCTGGTTTGGGTAATCTAATAATTCACATTAACAAGGAGAGCTCCAAAAAAAAGAGAAAAGAAAAAACAAACCCAAAAAAACCAACCAACCAAACTAGGTCAAGATATTTTAAATGCAATTCACCATGACCAGACAGATTCACATTAGTAGCTGCATCTTCCATCATTCCCAGGACCCAGAGTCTAAATTTGTCAGCACTGAGCAGAAATACTGTATAGCCATAGCCAAGTCATTGGGTAAAGAAATGTTGGCAATGTTATTAGAGCACAACCCATTCTATGATCTTGAGTTGTGCAAATATATCCATTGGTAAGAAAGCATATAATTTTAACTAAAGATTATATATATGTAGGGGACATATGACTTTAAATGAATTCTGTGTAATCCAGTTCTTCTTTCCTATGGATAGGATGCCAAAAAAGGATTATTAACTTCAGAGAGTGGATCCAAGATTTCATTCTGAATACTGGTGGACACAGGGAAAATAAAAGCTGATACGACCGTGGGCCAGCATTAGCACTTGCTGAGCTCTAATACAGCCCCTGGATGAAAGCATCCTTAATATTTTAGTCCTAGTGAGAAATAGTATGAAAGCATGAATCACAGAGGAGATATTCAGAATACCTCCATATGGTCTTAGGCATAAGAAAAATATATAGGGCAAAGTGATTTTTTTAAACTATGAATGTTCTTTTAGAACCCTCCCCCACCAGATTAACAGAGCATTATTTGAGACAAAACCGATACAATCAGTATGAATAAGTTCTCATTTCAGAACATACAACATTCTTTATTCTTTCTATTTGCCATCAGTAGCAGACACTCTTGCACTGGCTTGCTCTTTGCTTTGCCAATGAGTCACTGTATTGACATCTGCATTCCTACTGCTGGGGCACCATGGTAGAAACTGTACTTAATGTTGAGATGGATGTTCTGCACAGGTATGCAACTGCACTGGGCAACCTTCATGCATACATTGAAATGATATAAATATTTGCAGTCTGTGTAATGGTAGCCTCTCAGAATCTCTCTCACATGTAGATTTTTAGGTACATTTAACTTTAAGAATGAACCAATTATTCTCACATGCTGCATGATTTCAAATTCCCTCTACATCTCTACTAAGCTAAAATGAGCATTCTGATAGGAATTCAACCAAAATTTGAGATCTCATAACTTCTCCAAATAAGTTAATTAAGCAATTTTTCTGTTGGAAAAGTGTGCTTCATTTCCACTTTTAATTCCTCAGGCTGCTCACCTTTTGCTGTCGTGAAGTGTGATGGTACAAAGGTAAAAGGAGAAGTATTACTCCTAAAGATAGCCTCAGCATTGCCAGTCAGAGTACAGGACGAAATTGTAGCTAGAGAAGAATTTGTAAGTAAGAGTGATTATTAGTCAGACCATGAAATTTAGGTTGCTTTACTTATTTTATTCACCCAGTTCTCAGGTAGACTTGAGAATAAAATTTAATCAATTTTTTGGTTTGCCTTTAACACTTGAAGACGATTCCTTTCCTATAAAATGATAGCAAGTGTTCCTGAGTTTTTCGTGTATATCATGTAAAAAATAAAATCATTTAATTCCCTATTTGTTAGCAAACTGGAAAATGACTGCATTTTTTTTTTCCTGGGATATGTGTCACTTTTGAATGTTTTTTTTCCCAAGATATTAAAGAACTTTTTCATATAATGATTTAAAGAATTTATAACATGGTGTCAATTTTAAACTCCTTTTCATTTTGATAAACCAAGAAGCTTTATAGAACTCAACTAGACATGGAATTGAGACAGAAGTTCAGAAATGTGATCAACTAACACAACATTGCTTTGATATAACTGTAAGACTTCTAAACTAATCCCTAGTCAAGGCTTTCATATACTCTGCTTGTCTGTACAGATAAAATTAATGAACAGTTCTGGCACAACTGGGATCAGAAGTAGCACAATTGTCTGCATTACCAATATGACTCTCACTCTTTAGTGTAATATTTTTTCAATTGAATTTTGAACAGAGACCTCATTGGATTTATCACGTTCCTGGAGGTGGTGATGAAGCATTTACTTGTGTCTGCAAACCGCTGAATTGTACAGTAAATGAGCACATTTGTATCTGAAAGTAAGGATTTTAAGGACTTTTACAGGGAGTGTTTGACTGCTGTCTTCTTCAGTGTTTGCTTTGCAAAGACATGCACAACATGACCTAAAGATTCAAGGAGGAAGTTAAATTAATAACATTTTTACATGGTTTCTGATTTTTATTTCTCAAACAAAAAATCAAGTTGCTTGTTCTTTGAACTTCCATCAATTGTCAATGTTTTACTAAGAGTTTTCCAGGACAGTCAAAAAGGAAACCAGACCAGAACAATGAGTAACGTAAGCATTTATCTCCACTACCGTGCATGCTGATAAGGAAAAGCCAAGTAACTGTTCTCTCTCATCTTTTTAATTTTCTGTTTATTACCTCCTGAAGTAATTTGCTCCATTTAACACAGAAAATTAGATATTTTGATCTGTAAATTTCCCCTTGTTCTCATCTTATTATGCCATCTGCTTATTCTTTGTCCTGTACAGAAGAATGAAACATATTTTTAATTGGTAACAATTTTCTTTTAGATATTTTATATCTTTCTGTCCAAATTTTTCTAACTCAGGTGCCAATGAAAATTTCCTTATCCAAAAGACAGTAAAATTGCTTTCAACAGAGAGTATCTCAAGTTCAACAGATATTTCATGAATTACACATGGTGTTTTGACACTGGCTTGTTTTAACTGAACCAGAATACAGTTGTCTTCATTTTTAATGAGTTTTGACATGTAATAATAATAGCCCTAGGTGCTTTAAGTTTTAGATTTACAATGTCAGATATCATAAATGGACTTGGCTCTCAGAAAGCGAATGTACAGCTCAACCTGGACAGAGGTCTCTGAAAAGCCACCCAGGCACTGGTTTTACTGAAATTCCACCGCTGAAGAGTAAAAAAACCCTCTCTTCATATTCTGAAGGCGCCTTGTCCTCTCAGGTGATCTCAGACCATATTTGCTTGACAGCCTGAAGCTTGGTTGGAAAGACACCTGAGTGCCTGCTGTCTTTTGACTGTAGTAGCCCAGAGAAAATCTAATAAGCCCATTCTCAGTCTGTGTGTGCCTAAAGCACAGTCTTGATGGGTGGGGCCAATTTTAGTCCTCTTGAAATAACCTTAAATTCATCTTCTCAACTCTGATATATTAAAAATGTCTGCCCTTCTCTTTGAAATCTACGTCAAAGAAACCAAAAATGCAGTTGTAACTCTAGATCTTTCTTTCTACTAAATGTATAGGTTATGTTATTTTTGAAACTAGGATAAACATTGTTGCTATATAAAATATTACTAAACTCCAATAGATTTCATAGGAGTCTTGTGTCTGTGACCAGAGTCTTGAAACAAACATGGCACGACAAATAGCTGCTCATCTTTGCTATTAAATGTCCCTTTTTCAGTTACTCTAAAATGTCTTAACCCAGTCCAATGCATAAAAGGCATGAAAGATGGTGTTTGGGCATTCAAAGTTCATTTAACAGAATGGTGTTTGGGCATTCAAAGTTCATTTAACAGAATCAGTGCCAGGATTTCTGGACATCGATTGTTTTTAAAAAGGAGTGAGGCCTGTCTAGATAAACCTGAAAGTGCTGCTTAATCAAAAACACACTTAGAATATAAAGCTACTGAACACAGCAGCATCAGATTGGTATTTGCCACATCAAGCAGTGAAAAAAATTATTAAAAATGATTAAAAATTTGTTTCCTGTGTACATGTGAAATAATTCTGATTATGTAAGCCTAAGCAGAGCTGACAGCATATTGCACATTGGGAGCATTTTATGCTTTCTACTCTGAAATATTAAAGACACTTAAAATAGTGGCTTTTCATGCTTCATGCCTTTGTTCTACAACAAGAGGATAGATAAGTTTGTAGATCCAAAGGCAGAAATTCTCATGAACTTCTCACCTCAGGACATCCTTTCATCCAACACTGTTGGACTCTGTCTTTCTCCTTTTTGTGACCACTAAAGAAGGTTTAAAAGTCATTCATGAAGGTCATGAAGAAATGACGCCATTCATGTAAACTAAGTTGTTCTGAGGTCTACTGAGTATTACCTTTTAAAATAGCTGTGACCACATTACACATGGTGTAGGGCATAGGACACTTCTCCACTGAAAATAAATCCAAATAAGGGTTTCATTAGAAAGCCATAAACTTAACACAGGCAAACCCAACTAACTTAATAAAACAGCAGGCCATTTAAAACAAATATATAAGGCCCTTTAGGGAATATATATTTGGTATGCAGTAAAATTCTAACGCTATTAATGGGGAATGATTTCTAATTTTGAGAGTCACCTTAAAACACCCAAAAACTGTTTCAGGAATGAATATTCACCCCATTTCTGCAAATAAAAAATGAAGAATCTCAAAACAGCCATGGAAAAATGGTGATGCTCCAAGTCAGCTTCTGCTTTTGAAGATGTTGATATAAACAATTACAAAGTTTGCTTGGAACCCCTAGTCCTGTTCATGTTTAGTTAATTTAACTCCATGATAGAAGAAAAGAACACACTAAACACCCCACTCCTGCAGACACTCCCTCTCTTATTGTCAGAGGTATATCTAAAATATTAAACTGAGGGCTGGATTACATTTTCAAGCAGTCTCCTCCTTTGTTGATTCATTAATTGTCAGTGTTCTGCCTGGCACAAAACTCGTGCTAAGACTTTCTCAGACGTACTGGAGTGTGATTCAGGGCATAGCGCAGGCCACGTACTCTTTGCAGCATACAACAGTACGTGAACAACAGTAGGTGAAGGTGAGAGAAAAGTCTTTTATTGCTCACGTCTTTGCACAGATGTGAGCAATACCATCTTATTTTGAATGAGACAATAGCCCTTCATATGTTTTATTTACCCAGCCACTTATGCAGACTTGATCTGGCAAGGGTCTCACCACAAATTGGTAAACGTGGAATTAGAGATCTTCTGTTAGTGTGGTGCAGTCTTTAGCCAAGGAGTCCTGTTGAGAAGCTGTAAGAGTGAAACAGAGAGCCCTCAAATAAATTACCTTAGGCTTTATAATGCCACTTTCCATACCTCAAATGTGAGATGCAACAATGGTTTAAAAAAAAAAAGGTTAAGCAGAGAGAACCTGAAGGAACCAGCCCCACCTTATTCTTTGGCTGCAGAATGAGCAATTGTTGAACCAAAGTAAACAGATTGTGCTTGCCTCATCTTGCTGTAATACAGACTGTACTATGCAAATTATCTTTAGGCCCACACACATACACTAATAGGAACACAGGAAATATCATCTAGGACAATCTAATTTACTGTCAATGAATTAGCCTAAAACTTTCACAACTTTTAAAGAGTTTCACAGCTGAGAAGTGACGTTTGAATATAAATTAATATCTGATAATCTTATCTTACTTTCATCCATACATACTATTCTACTTCCAGATTTGCTTTTGAAGGGCTTTATTTTAAAGGTTACATGAGAAAGGTTAGAATATTATAGATTTCTTAGCTGTTTGGATCTGGATATTTTATCTTCCTAACTAATACTCTAATCTGTATGTTTCCTGCAATATGTTAGTTTTCCAAAAATAGTTTGGCACCATTATCACTGAGACATTTTTACCTTTCCCTGTAAATTTGCTCAGACTCTTAACAATTCTCTGAGGATGTGTTGGGGCACATTTGGGCATCATTAACTCTGACTGTGAGTTTTATCACCCACTATCCATGCATCCCTGGAGCGTGGATTTGGGTGCACACAAGGGAGCAGGTGCAGCTCGGCAGGGAGTGGTAAGGTGGGTGGAAGGTCTTGCCCACATGGCATGTCGGAAATTATGTAATTTTGCGTGTGTGAAATTTGCTAAATAGGTTTACTCCAGCATTAACCTAGTACTCAGATGCCTAAATGACAATTTAAACACCTAGATTCAGGACAGTTATAAAAAAAAAACACCAAAAAAACCAACCTACCTAATCTGTTTAGGTGTCTCAAATGGCAAAGGTACTATTTTGGATCTCAGGATAAATTCCAGCTTTTCAGACTGAAGGGAAGACACAGAGGAAGTGAATCTCAGTGTTATGCAGCAAGAGAGAAATCTCAGAGGTAATGGCAATTGCCTCGTGTCAAAGTCACAATCTGGGACACACAAGTTAGAAATAGATGAATATTCTTTCTCTTTCATGGTCATACTCTCCTTTTCTGGCACCTATTTTCTGGCAGGAAGTTTGAGAGACATTTTTCTCACACATTTGGCTCAAATATTCCTCCTCTAACTTTCATTCCAGTACTTGAATGAACTTCCTTTAATTTCCACAGATCTTTGTACATCTGGAGCACAAGAAGCTAAATGCCTAATTTCTGGTGCTGACTTAGTGGGAAAAACAATTTATCCCATCATCAGGTGATCGTCATAAAATAAATACCCTTTTGTGAGGGAAAAAGCCCTCAGGAAGAAATCAAAATACACAGAGCCCAAATGAAAGCATAGCTCTGGACGACTCTACAGTTAAAAGAGATGATGGAAAGATAATTATGTAGGAGAGGAATGTTTCTTTGCAGAAGTAGATTTGATGGACTAAGTTCAATAATCTAAAATCAGGACATGGCTACAGCTGGAGGAGAAAGAAGAAGAGAATTATATTAAGGATAAAATTAATGTGGGGACAGTATTCAAAGGCACTGTGTTTCTTCAAAAAGATTATTTTTTCATAATGTGAAAAAGAAAAATAGTCAATGAATCTGTAACATCAGTGGAGAATGGAACAGAAACTATCAGGGAGGGACTTTGAGTGCATGAAAAAGGGACAGATTATTGCTAGACTTTGTGATGAAAAATGAGGGAGAAGTGTTCAAGCTTTATAGCCAAGAAACTACAGCAAAGTGTGTTGGGTTGTTTTGAGGAGCCCTTAGGTCAGATGGCATACTCAGAGGGAAGGAAGAAGGGAAATGATCTGTGCTGTGCTGCCGAGGTTACCTTCGTTTCTGGGAGTGCATATGAGAAGTGAATAGACTTCAGTGACGGGTGTGTCTTTGTGTGCTCAACTGCAGTGATACTTTTGCTGTTACTGACACTGCAAACTAATACACACATTTCATAATCATATATGTGCACAACAAAT
>WEKY01021207.1:21448-90403 GCA_013390045.1 Picathartes gymnocephalus
CATATATGTGCACAACAAATTTGTGTGTGCACATCCGGCAATGTATACATACATACACAGGTGAGTGTATATATGTGAGTGTGAGTGTGAGTGTGTGTGTGTGTGTGTGTGTGTGTGTGTGTAAAAACCACATAAACATAATCTTCCATACTCTCTGGAAGATTTTCTTTTATAATTTAGAAGCATTTTCATCCATATACATCCTGTCTCCTAATCATCATTTTTGATTTTTGAAATCTGCATAGAAACAATTAATTCAGATTTTTTCGTTCATTTCTTGTCACTAGGTGAATGACATTTGTTCTGTTCCTCATTTGATTTATCTCTACTTATTTTTACACAATTTTTCACACTTTGAATATGTATTTCAGCAACAATAATTAACTGATTCAGAATTTTCAGTGGTTAAACTAAGTGGAATTCTTGATGTGCAGGAATATCTGAATAAGCCACCTGACTTTTCTTTCACCTTTGGTGAAAGAATATTCTCAGGAGTTATTTCGCTGTTACTGTTTTTTTGAAATAGTTTGGTTCAATTTAAGATTGGGGTTTTTTTGTGCTGAATAAGATATTCCTCAGTAATCACAATTAAAACAATAAAATAAATTAAGAAAATATTCTCTAGAGTACCAGAGTCTGAGCCAACTGCTCTTGGTGAAGTGTGTAAACTGTGCCAGCAGTGGGCATATGGAGGCTGATAGAAAGGACTTTTGAAAAAGCACACCGCTATTGTTATCTATCACACTGAGATAAAGGTGGGTTTGGGAACTCTGCAGTGTTTAGAGGTGGTCAGAGGTGAAACACTGGATGAATCAAATCCCACACTTTATTTGATGCAGTGAACTTAGGTAAGCTACAGATTTCTCTGGAGTGCTACGTGGAGTCATGGCACCACTAGACGTAGACTTGCTCCATAGCCATGTTCCCAGGGTGGGCTTCTGTGCAGACCACCACACATGGCAGAGAATGTCCTCCTGTGGAACTTCTGTGCACTCCTGTCACATGAATGCTGGGAGTGACACAACCAGTCTTCTGCTGACATGGCATCGTACGTAATGGTGCCCAGAGTGATGTGGGAAAGTTGTCCCTCAAGGCACCGTAACAAATGAAATTGTCCACTTTGATAAGCACTCCCCTGTATGAATGAGGCATCCACAGAATGACCTCATATTTTATACAATCAAATGTAAACAATAAACCAAAACCAACCCCCTTTTTTTGTTTGTTTTTGCCTAAGTGTTACAATACAAAAATACAAACACTATTGAAAACGTACCGCTTACCTAAGAAAGATTCATTTTGGGGGAGTAAAAGGCACATCTGTGACTAGTAAAGGAAAATTAGACTTTTGACTAGTTTTTTTAACAAGTGTTTAAATATAATCAATGGTTTTTCAGGAGAAATTTGCTTTTCAACAGACAAGGACTTCCCCTTGCACTGTTTTGTATCTAGTGGAATGTTCACATTTTTTCTATTCTTACGTTAATTGTTAGGAGAAACCCTGTTTGTATTTTCACTGCTGTAACTGGAATGTCTTGTTCTTCTGTAAGAACTGCTCAGGATTGTTTGCTTGGCAGCCTCTTGGGCTTTTCAACTAATGCACGAGTAAGATAAGAATAATCAACTTAAATATTTACATTGGACATTTCCAATGGTTAGTTCCAATTTACAGTTTTCCAAGGGGCTGGAAAAGACACTGCACTGAGGACTGAAGTGTGTATCTTAAAAGTCTTTCAGTTGTTATTGTTCCCATTCAAATTGTGATACTGAAAACCCTTAAGCACTTAATGACATACCCCAAAAGGCAGGCAGACTTGTGGATCTCTGTTTGCTGCTAATCAAATAGCATTGGTGAGATCAGAAGTGCTGGCAGCTCAGTGCAGTACATCCCTCTCCATTTCTATACTATTTTTTTCTTGTGAAGGTTGTTATCCACATATACTACGTCTTCCTCATGAACACTTTAAATGAGTTCAGTAGCAACAGATTTTACGTCAAGCACATTCAGAATTTCAAACTGCTTAAACTTAGACTAAAAAGACCAAAGGTGCCTTACTTTTACAATTTCCTTATTAAAAGAGAGATCACATAACAGATGCTTTATGCTGACATTCAAATACCCCATGTGTGACGAAATCAGCTTGCAGAGACAGGCAGTGAGTGCTTGGCACCTAAGTCCCTTTGCAAAACAGAAGACTGTTTTCAGGACACCATATAGGACCTGAAATATATGAGCTTTTCAGCATTTGTACTGCTATATACAGGACATTTTCTCAAGGTAAAAGCTATCAGAAAGGAAAGGAATTTAATTACCAGATACATAGGAATTGGACACACATTGCTAGATGGTGCATTAATGTCCATTTATTCCTAAATGTATTTGAACAATTTAACCTGGGCACATAACCTATCCCCACTTAGAAGTAGTCTGTATTGAACTCTACAATGGAAAAATTATATTACTTTTCTCAGAGTGCTGCTTCTTAATACTCTTGCTCATTCTGACTGCAGGATGAAGCTGACAGTGTTCAGCAATTTTTGAGTTATTTTTCCATAATTCTCATTTCCAATTTTGTAAGATTTGGAAGAGGATGAAGTAAATGAGGGGTAGTGCTTCAGCAGAAACAGATATCTCAATAATTACTCCAGAAATGGTGTTTGCTTCCATTAAACTCAAACCCTTCTGTGCATTCATTAATATCTTTAGCATCCTTCAAATGTGCAATTTCAAAGCTACTGTCTGACAGTCAGCTATTTTTTCATGTTGTATTTTTGTCTTCTGAGAAATTAAATTTATTCTTCCATAGAGCACCTCTGTTTTCATTGACTTAAAACACACAGTATATGGTCCAATCATTTGAGAGTGAATTTGTCTGTATTCCTTTGAATGCTGCTTTATACCCATTCCTCCCAAATTACAACAAATAATACAGTATGTCAGTACCGGATTATGCCTTCAAACAAGAGCAAAATTTGAAGGATTTGTAGTGTTCTGACTGAATTCTGACTTAAATATCCCAGTTTATAGTGGGTCAGATTGCAATTTGTGAAGGAGGTGTTGGTTGGAATTTTGTGTGCCAGCATGTTCTTTGGTAAGGTGCCATTGATATTACTCCTAGTTTTAGTCTGTATTAAAAAAACCTACATTTTTGTTCTTGTTTCATTATAATTTTCTTGTGATCTCTTTCTGGAGATCATCTCTTATTCAAGCTGTTTTTCTCTGGCCCCATAAGACAGATTCTTAGTATTTCTCTGTTTTAGTATTTAATTTTTTGTTTCCTCAGCAGGATGAAATTAAGTAAAGAAACCTCCTTTCCATTACCATTTCCACAGAACTTTTGACTTACCAAATTGCCTGAATTAATCATATTAATTAGGTGCTCAAATATGACAAAGATAAAGGTCATGAAAGAATCACAAAATGACAATATCTAAGCAATTATAACACCAGAAAAAATATATTTTAATTTTAAAAGACAGAAATAAAATCAAATATGTCACTGGTATGAGCTTGTGAGTGTTGATATGATGTCACTGAGAAACCAAATATTGGACACTTGATTCAAAACCTTTGAAGACTCGCTCAATCAATTAAAGTGATTGCATTTCCTTTGAAAGAATGAGGAGAATGTCATGTAAAGTAAGGAGCAAAGCCCATTTTTGAGTGATACCTTTCCATTAAACTTCTTCAAAAGAGGATTCTTCAGTTTGAAATAAGTCTCTGTGTTTGTTAGACATCATATACTGCATGCAAGGGAAAGGCTGCTTACCAAGCTTCTGACAAAGAATTATGCCAAACTTGTGTAAAGACAAAATTATATTGTACTTATATTTTTTAAATTTAAAATGCAAATTGTTTTATTTTGGCAGAGTATGTACAGATGATAAAACCATGCACTGACCCAAATTTAGTTATTGATGTCTACATATGCAGAATTTTAAAGCAGGAAGCCTTACTATATACAGAAAATCCAACCAACCAACCAACCAACGAACCAAATATTTTGTTTTCAGGGCCAAAATTTTGTCTGCTTTGCTGTCTATGAATGCAGTGTTGTCTTTGCTCAATTCACTGTGGGAGATTCTTTCTCCATGTCAGAAGTTGTGATGCAGAACAGATGCTGAGACATAATATATCCACCCATAAATCCTTAAACTAAGAGCTGTGACCAATAATACTCTCTGTGCAGGGGTCTGTGCTCATATACAGTTTCCTTACTCAGAGGCCAAATCTGTGTCCCATTTCTGTAACCTTGTGACTGAGAGGAGGAATTACTACTCAGTTCCAAAGCAGTTCTATAGCACCCCCTAAATCCCTCTTCACAGCTCGCTTCTACCCTTAAGTAGTGAAATTAGGAGAATTCAGCTTCTTTCTGGGGATGTGGACAGTTGCACAAGAAATACAATTATGTGAGTTTTGTTCCTGTTTGAATATAAAACTTTACAAATTAGGTCTATTCCCTAAGCTCAAATTCCGTTATTAAAATAAGTCAGCTGGAACAGGATCCAGTGTATTAATATTAACATGAGAACACCAGGCCTTCTGTGTTGTATCCATATTCCCAGAGGTGCCATCTGCACTCTCAGCACAACTGACAGTTACATAAAGTCCCTCCTCCCCATTTGCTTCAACTAGTTCAGGAATAGGGAAAATGGTTACTGTATTTAAGGATGACCTTACATAGCTGGATAATGGTGGCACTCCTATCCTAGACTGTGATCTCAGTGTGAAGGACTGTTGTGGAAAAGAGGATCAACATTCATACACATTTGCATGGGTGACTGATGACAGGTTCACTTGCATCAGAATGGTACTGGCACTCTCACATATGAGTGAGTCTCTGAAAGCCTAATCTTGTGGCCGCCATCAAAAAAAACCCTTAATATGAAGTAATGTGATCAGTATATGGTTGCTGCAATGGGTCCAGGTGAAAATGGTACTAAAAATCCTCTTGGTTTAAGGCGTATGCTGCTGAGCATTAATGTTGATGATGATTTAAATGAATAATCCACTGTGAGAGAGATGAGAAAACGAACAGGAAACTGTTAAAACTCAGTGAGATCTTACATGCAAAAGCTATAAAAGTAATTCTGAGCACATTTTCATTCAAAACAAAAGCAAATTTATTTTTCAGGAGTTCAGTATATGTGAGTGGAGGATCATAGGTACTGCTCAGAACTGGGAGAAGTATAGTGCAGGGAGAAAGCCAGGACAGAACAGCATTGTACTGGCCTCTTTCACGCAATCCATTATTTTGCAGCTGCTTGTACAAAAAAAATGTCCATATGCTAAGCTGTAGCAAGTATTTACTCAAATTGATGGTACCTATAGTGATTGTATTACAAGGATGACATTAAGGTTTTATGTTGTAGTTAAAGAAATGTTTGCAAGGATTCTTGAAGTCCAAAGCTAAAAATAAAGCAACATTAGCAAGGGTAGTCTGTTGCCATTATTTTTTTCCTCTTAGGTTACTGCGTTACACACACCACTCCTAAATCCACTTCTTAAGATAGTTTTATGGGATGTCTCTGAATTTGGGCTATTATAACTAAATAGTTACCTATTTCAGTCCCATTTTAATTTATCCCTTAAAACCAGTCTAACAGATATCTAATAAATATCCACTAAGTATTAAGGCTTTTACTGACAATACTTCACCTCCTGCACACATCTGCAGCATTAATTTGACATAACTATCCAGCCATGTTCAGAGAAAAAAGCTCAGGGGTAAAAAGCTGCTTTCCAGATCATCCAAATAATAATTACAACTCCCTTGATTTTCAGCATGGCCTCATTTTACCCTAAATCTTGTCTAGAAGAGACTCTTTTCAAACCATCTTGAAATATCCATGACCATGTTTTTCAAATACTAAAAGCAGTGCAGTGCTAACATAAACATGCCTTTATCTAGGACTGCTGAGGATGTATGTGATTTCCTGAGCATATCCTGAGCTTGAATCTGCTCACTCACCAACGGATAAAGTAACATGCCACTTTTGAAATTAAAATAACAGCATTTAAATAGATTCCTTTAAAACAAGAATACTAAGATATAAATTTATTTGAGATCCTTTAGTTGATTTTTATCTGTTTCAAAAACAATCCTTGTTGTATTGGAAAATCAGAATAAAAAGAAAATGCTCGCACAGAGCAGGAATAATGCATAGTCTGAGCTGAAATATCTACTGCTGGGCCAAACAACCAGCAGTGAAAGACAAAGTATCTCCACAAAATCCTATCTAAACATTAAAAGTGGAGAGGAAATATTTAAGAGATGTCATAGTTGGGGAGAATTGGAAAAAAATTAAGAAAAGTATATATGGAACAAAATATCAGTAAGAACTTGCTGCTCATCATACCCGTGTTTGATTTTGCTATTTTTACAACAGATATTTCATTAAGGTCAAGGGAATACAATATATGTGGGTTTAGCTGCTGTATTTGCCATCCAGCATTTTGTGGCAATGCCTACACAGTGGTACAAAAGAGAGAAAGATTAGTCAGATAACTGTGCTTGTGGAGAATTTCAAATCAAATATGAGTGTACATATCTATTTCCACCAGGAATCTAAATCACCATTTACCTCTGAATTACTAACATCCTGCAAAGATTCTCATGCTGGCTGCTTGTCCAGCTATGCATCTTATTCAGATGTTCATTATCAGCCTTTTCCTACGTAGATGGCTGGAAACTTAGACATATCTGCACACAAATGTGAGAGGGAATATTATTATGAAAGCAGTTTAAAGATTAAAACTGCACATTACTACAATGTAATAGTAAGTGTAATAAAACAAGGCTCTAGGACAGTGTGAACACAATCACAAATCACTCTTCAAACATCAGTATACACAAACATGAGTGCCACAGGATGAGCTGCTTCTATTTATGAAGGCATATGTTGCATGAAATTTTTCCTTCTCATACTCAATATCTTGCTCGTCAGAAGTGATACAGAACCAAGCAAAACCAGCTGTGGGTCTTTTGAAATTCAACATATGGGCATAAGTTTGGAAGCATCTAAAATGGAAATTAGCATCTTACCTTTGCAAAGAAGTTAATATAGAAGGTGACATCAGCCTCTTTGCTAATTTGCATCAAATTCCCAGTTAGCCTCTTTGCACAGGAAAAAGTCCTATTTCTGCTTGAAGGGCCTCTAAAGAATTCATACCTTCTGTTTTTAAGTGTTTCTGATGATTTCATGTTCGAATGGAGAGAGACATATTATATGGCAAATTATATCTGAAAGATGAAAGTAAGATATGTTTTTGTCTGCACAATAGTATAAATATCACAGAGTAAAATATCCTTAATAAAATTTTTGGATGGGTAAATTAAATTAGTATAACAACTCATTAATTCAGACAAGCACATGACAACTGGATTTGTTTTTATCTTACTCTGAAAGCTTTGAATCATATTTGTATTTGAGGCATATTTCACTTTATCTTATTTACTTAGCATGTTATTTTATATATAATAATTTCTTATTTTGCTGTTTGATATATATGGCATTTCAGAAATTGCAGGATGAAAAGTTCTCTGGTTGGGAGAGTGTGCAATACACATCAGACCCTTCTCTTGAATAAAAGTCTTACTGCAAAAGGAGAGAAAACACAATTAGTGTGAGATAGCATTAGAGCGAGGGATAAATCAGGCAGAGATATTATGGGGTAAAAGCGCTGGAGATACATCAGGAAAGAATCTAGGATCTCATATGTAAAGAATGCAGCTCAGAGTCTCAATGACAAAAAACCTTTTAGGGGAAAAAAAACATGCAAGAGACAGACTTATATCTCATAATCAGTAACCTCGGCAGAGGGAGTTTGGAAGACTAGCTGAGAGAAACAGATCACTTAGTGCAAATAATAAATTCAGCCGAGGAGAAGCACTGATTGTTAGAATATGATTGACACTGGCTCTGGAGACAGATGTCCTCCTGCCCTCCCAGCTGGAAAGGCTGGCTGGGTGGAGCTTCTTTAGAAAACTGGCTTCTGCCATTATACATCTAAAAGAAGAGTGGGCATGGAGAGGTAAATTTTCAAAGCAGTGTGTTTATTAACTACCCATTGACAAATAGAGGCAATTGTTTGTGAACCTCCTGCACATCCCTTTGAAAACCTACCCGGTTTGTCTGAGGTGATATCTCACCATTTATGCCAGAAAAGGTGGCTTCCGAGATAGAGGTGGGCCTTTCTTGACAATGGATAAAATGGGTGATCTCAGGAACCCTTTGCCTTTTTAAAAAGCCGTGTGAGGTCTCCCACACTACAATTCACATTCAATTTAGTTTTTTTCCTCTTCTCACAAGATCAAAGAATTTTTTGTTATGTCATCACACATGACATGGGTAATGAAAGCTTTGAGAAGCTAGAACTGACAGTTTCCAGCATGGCCTCTAATTCTGTAGCTTTTCAGTATTCTCATTTATATGGGGGCATCATGGGGGAAATGATTAAGAATCCTTCACCTGGCAATCCTTTAACTCTCACCATTGTGAGCTGAGAACAAACATAGCCTCACTATTATTATGCCTTACCCATGTATGCTTACAATGAATAGATCATCACTCTTAAGTGTTTCTTCACTATAGCTTTGCAAAGTGCTGGAGCATTTGTGGACTACTTATAAATTAAGTAAGTGTAAAATTTTGAATCCCATGAAAAATATCTGGAGTAAACATCACACAACAACAAAACCAAAAAAGATTAATTCAAATTTTTAAACAATTCCACTGGCATGTTCTTGAACACATTGCTGTCTGAACATGTCTCGACTGTCTGTCTGGAAATTAGTAACATCAGATTGTGGCTAAATCTCACGTGAAACATAACACAAGAATTTATATTATTTATTATAGTTTTGTTTTGTTTTGTTTTGTTTTGTTTTTTTCCATTTTGTTTTCCCCCTTCTTTTTCTTTAGTTCCTGTCAGTCTCTCTAAGGTGTGCAAACAATTATACAGCAGTCATCAAGGCATGAAGGAGTTATAATTGTTGCTACAGTTAAAATTTTGCACTATACTGTCACACACGGTGGAAACAACTCTCTTGTCTCTATGTGCATTCTTCTTGTTCTCAGTGTCACAGGAGAAAAAAAAAATATGAGGTTATATATTTTCACAGCATCCACCAGCTTAAATGTGATTCAATCAATTACATTTTGGCTGTGGTTTTGAGGTGTGTGTCTAATTCTGCTGATGAGGTTTGTAGTGGCACAGGTGCTATTTAAGTTTTCACATGTGCAGTGTTAAATTGTTCTGGGCATATCTCCAGAAAAAATAGTCTTTATGTTTGTATTACCTGGAACTGAGCCAATATGAGGCCGTGAGTGAGATGCGACTCAGAAAAAGAGACTGCATACAGCATACAGCATACATTATTCTGTATACTGTATACAGTAGAAAGAATTCCATTCTGAACTGTGATCAATATTGTGTTGTATGTCAAGTAGGTATATGCAGTTCTATTCAAATGCCTACAAATAGTTAGAAATCTTTTTCTGTCATACCGAGATGGGAAATCAAATATCAAAATACTTGTTTGAAAATAGATGGAACAATTTGGGAATTAGAATGGTAACAAATGGGGAACTTGAGTGCCATGACACTCAACTTTGACTTTAGCATAAAATATTAAATTATTATGTACTGATATTCTGCAAGCAAAAGCTTTTGTTTTGTCTTGATTAGATATTACTCTGTGTCCTTCACAGCTGTTGTAACATGGAAATACAGTTTCATTGCTTCATGGCTTGTTTTTATCTGCACAAGTAGTGTCAAATTCCCATGACAGATAAATTTCTGGAAATTCTGTGAATGTAACATGCAGGAAATCTGAGGCCATTATGGGAAAAGAAGAGTAACAGGAAACCTATAGAGAAGATGCCCTGGAACAGCTGAGAGCCAACTTTGCTTAACTTTGCCTACATATAAACATTTTTTTTTGAAGGAAAAAATTACATCCTAATTTTACATATTTAAAAATTTGGTCCAGAAAAATATCATCTTTGGTAAGAAATATGTGAACTATTTTGAAGGATTGAGTTCAAAAGTTTAGGTTGCTTGCAATAGTATGTCAGTGCACAAAGAATGCCAATTAAAGCTTCATTAAAAGCCAAACACAACCTGTCTTTTACAAAAGTGATGTCCTGGGTAATTTGAAAACATAGCTTAGGAATCTTGGAAATACAAATGCAGAATTGTATTTTCAAATTAATTTCTTGCTTCAGTTAAGTCCGTCAGTGTCACAAGATTGTTGACACCGTTGATAATTTCATATCGTTAGCAATATGAAAGATGCTTTTGAGATGGAAGGAGCCCTGTTCAGTCATGGACCTTAAAAAAATATCCTATTATTACATTGAAGGAAGGGATTATTTTATTGCAGGTTCATAACTGAAAAGACATTGCAATGCTGTTTCTCAGCAATCTTAGAAGACATTCATGGGAGAGCAGTTGCAGGGCTGCTAAGGAAGCTGAGTGTAAATTCATTCACCATACATTGTTGCCTTCTGTGATATGAACACAAGAAGTATGAAGAGACAATAATTGATTTCTCATGTTGTTTGAAAGTAATATTATTAGTTTGGGGAATGAACATAACCAGAGAATCTTAATTATCTCTTTCTCAGTTTTCATCCCATAAAGCTGCTTCCAACAACCTTTCTTTACAAGTTTAAATTTCTTTTGCAGTAGCTAAATTGAGACTCATTGGATATCTCCCAAGTCCATGTTTTTTAACGCCAGTTCCTCTGTGGAAACAGTTTAGCTGCATAATTTGACATAGTCTGAATGTCAGTGCAAACATACCACAAATACTAAGTGACTGTTTAACTAAAAAAACGTGGAGTGTATTTTGAAAAATTTATTAACAATCTTTCGAGTATTTTTATAAACTGTTTCCCAGTGAAAATGAGATGGTCCCTTAAATTGAAAAGCGATTAGTTATACAAACTATGTGACAGAAATGTTTATCATTATGAAAGAAAAATATTTACAGAGTGATTTCAGTAGTTTATAGTACGGAAAGATAATTAATAGTTTGTTGCTATTCTATGATTTTTTGATGAGATAATCCATAGCTGGTGGCTTGGGCAATAGTTTCTATTTTTCAGCTCACCAATCATAAGAAACCTCCACTGGGTGGTTTATCTTTAAAGCAGATATCTTTCTGGTTTTCATTATTAGATGCTTTTCATTTCATTAGATGGTGAAGAGGAAAGATCTTTGTGCTCCGTAGGAAAGTCTTAATGTAACATAAAGTCCTAAAGTAACAGCAGATACAGCAGGGAGCTTTTACACCACTCTTATCTTTCACTTAATGCACACAGAGTTTGCAGAAAATCCCTCATAATCATGGTAAGTGTTGTGAAGGAGGATTTTGCAGAAAAGAGCACTGTGCTCTGAAAGCTTCAGAGGGCAGGACTGTCTTGGAAGGGACAGATTCCAGCAAGCAGCATGCCCTGTGCTCCCAACGTCTCAGCTGACACAGTGTCTCGCAGGCAGCCCTGGGTGTCCTTGCCTCTGCAATGTGGAGCAAACCCCTGAGCATGCTCTGGTACTGCTCTGGTCAAAGTAACAGTAAAATTCATGTCCCTGGCCCTTGCACTCCAGGTATTCAGACTCTGGTTCAATGCTTTTTCAGAAGGTAATCTCCATGAGGACTCTTTCTTCACAAAATTGGGAAGGGGAAAATATCTTTTAGTGAAAAATAATAATGATTTTGTTAATATGTGTCTCCGCACTTATCCATGCTGGCACCATAAACAGGGCAGTAATTAAAGGTTATCCCCTCTCTTTTTCCTCCTCTAGATATGTCACTGTGCTGTGAGATGTGATGATATGACTCTTGATCTCCTGAGAGGAATTGTGTTGCTGCCTCATCTTCACTATCCACTCCTCTGACTGTGCCTGAATTTAGTCCCCCTATGATTTCAGTTTAACCAGATGGAGTTGGCCATAAGCCCTTTGAAGACTGGCTTACCTATTCTAGTGTAGGACATAATGAAAGGAGCTGCTTACGTGTTCAAGTGCACAGCAATTCTGTGGTGGTCAACAAATCTGTGAAGGCATGTCTGTTTGTTTAAAACAATGGACAAAACTTGGATGTTAGAGAGAGGGAGAGAGAGCTCACAGAACAATAGAAAGCTGTCAGTGGTCTGCTTTCAACAAGATGACTGACTGCAGTGCTGCCAACATTTTTGCATGCAGAAATCGATAGAAAAACAGAGTTCAGAAATGAACATCAAAAAACATAAGGGGTTCAGAAGCTTTCAGTAAAAGGAAGTATTGAAAATATTGGAACTTATTAGAAAGGTGACCAGAAAAAGGTAAATAGGTGAGTTATGTAATGAGTGATAATGAGAAAATAAATCAGGAGCTCTCATTTAGTCTTTACAATAAAGTCATCTGACATAAAAGATCGAGGGTCATTCAATAAAAGGCACCGGATCTAACACTCATTGAAGAAAATACCTTTTCTTTATTACCTTGGAAACACCATGGTAACAAAATGTTACTGAGGCATTGGGCTTAGCAGGATTCCAACGAGAAGTAGATTTCATATGGGATCATATGCCATAATGCTAGCTAGGAAAGTTTATTTTTCAAGGAAGGTAACCCTTCCGCTCCTCATGAATGAAATAGAGCCATTGGTAGAAGTTTTCACTTTATGGTCTGACATGGGGCAGTACTCCTGCTTCTATGGAACAAATTTGTCATGGACTTAGCTCTTCACTGAGTGATCAGGCCAATGTGTCTTGTGAAGTTATCACCTCTCAGATGGGAGATCCTGACCTCCAGGCTACATTCAGTAACTAAACTTTTTTTGCTTCTAGTCTAACACAAAATGTGGCTTCAGAGAAACAGTTTTGAGGTTATATTTCAGCAAACCTAGGGACAGTGCTAGTCCTCCTTGCGAGTTACTTCACTCAGATGAGTGTCAGCAACTTTCCCACACTGAATGAGACATGCAAAGCTGTTTGACCCATCTCCTTCCCCTTTCAGAAACGCTTTTACTTCCCCAGTGTTTCATAAGTTAAAAAGTACAAAATCCAAACTCTGAATAATTCTGAGTTAAATAATCAAATGCAGACTTATTAATAAGATATATATATATAAAAATTATATTGTAACACATATATATTCTCACAGATATACACATAGCTATATATATACAAATGTGTATTAATACATGTATATGTATATTACATGTGCATGGGAATATCTATACACCCAAAAATTTACCTTCCCTCCATTTTCTTGCATGCCATTAATAAATACAATGAATTTATATTATATTTCATCAATGTGAAAAATCACCTTATGACTCATTGACTTTGTAAGCAACTCCTCCGAACACAGGACTGCAGACGCCAAGTGCTGTTTTACAGAGAAGGGTGTGCAACTTGAATTCAGTAATATTTTTAAAAAATAACTCTGTCCCAGAGGAAGAAATTATTTCTCTTGCAAAATCAGCAGTGTCAAGAAACAGATGCTGTGAGGTGACAGTTACATAGCTTATTTATTATGTGGTTTATTTTGAATGCTGTAGTGGTTTCACGTTTGCCTCATTCACTGCTCACACCAGGCGAGAGTGTAGTGTAGTGTAGTTGAAGTACTCTGGGCTAATACCAGTGTACTTACTGAGTCTACTCACTCAGTTCTGTGGTTGAGATAAGGATTCAATGAGAAATGAGAAGCAGGCCTAAAACCTTGAAGGTAAAAAGATAGTTTATTAAAAAACCTAAAAGAGAAAACTTAAAAAGAAAAATAATAAAAATCAAAATAAACCTCCAGATGTTTCTTTTCCCCCCACTTCATTTGTCTTTCTTTACCAACAACTCTTCCCCATCAACAATACAAAGAAACAAAACTTAGAGGACTTTGGTCAGTTTACCACCTTTAAAATAAACTTTCATCAGTTAAGTTGGGAAGAAGAGTCTCTTCTACTTCACCATGGAGACTCCCCACAAGAACACAGTTTTATTTGTGGGTTCCATTTCACAGTGAACCAGCCGCCTGTGTATCTGTTCACTGCGAGAGCACCTTCCCTCAACATACAGTTGTTCCCGCAACTGCCTTTGAGGACCCATCTCTGTATCATAGGGTAGTATTTTAAGAAGTAGTTGTTCTGGTGGGAAAAGCAAAGGTCTTCTTTCTCTGGAAACAAGGATTCTCCCATCTGTGGAGCAAAAGTGTGCCTCTATTCTTTACTGTACCCTGAGGTAGGGGTCTGCTGCCCTTATTATCATCCCTGGGGTAAGGGGTTTCTGCCCTCATTTATTACCCTGAGGCAAGGGTTTCCGGCCTCATTTATTACCCTGAGGCAAGGGTTTCTTCCATGTGGAAAACCAGCACAAGTGCCTTTGCTTAGTCTGTAGTTAGAACAGGTGTATTCCCCCTATGGGTACAACATGAGTTATAAGGAAAATGGTTCAGTCTATTACCATAGTTTTATAGAAGATTTCCAACTTAAAGCATCTCTTTTTCCTTCTCTGTTAAGACTTTCAGTCTCTTTTCAGTGACCTAGGTGCCTCTGTAGCCTTCTTCTGTCATCCTACTTGTCGGAGTCCATGTAGGACACTTGAAAGTTATAACTAAGTCTCTTTAGTGCACTTACTCTCTTCCTGGTTCTCTTGTTGGTCAGATGACCCTGCTAAGCAGTGGCCGGGTCTGAGGTGAGGGAGTGGAGAAGGCAGGAGCGGCTGCGTTGGTGACATCTCGGCAGCGTCGGTGCTCCCGGGGGGGGAAAGCGAAGAAGCTGCGGTAGCATTGCTCAGTTCACTGCGGGTGATTGCATCCTTCCCCCCTGCGCCGGTGGCTGCGGGTGGCGACGGAGTCGGTCGGCCCTGCGATGGCAGGGCGGGGCGGCAGGCCCGGCAGGGCGGCGGGCTGCAAGCGGGTCTGGCCCGCGGAGCCAGCAGGACCCAACAGCTCAGTGAGAGCTCCTCTCCTCACGCCGTCAGGCAGATTTCAGCAAGCAGTACCTCTTGCTTGGCAATGGCATGAAAGGCATTCTTCCCCGAAGTGGGGGAGGGCAGCTGCAGCTGCGCCTGGTGGGAGCTGTGAATCCATGTGGAGCAGCGGTGCCCCAGGCAGCGACAGGGGCCGGGGGCAGGGTCCGCACAGAGCGGCGGCAGGGGAGCCGGCGGCAGGAAGCCGCAGGCTCCGGGCTTTCCCAACCCCCCTTCTTGGTGGGGTGGGAGAGGGGCAGGCCCAACATGGCCCAGGCCAGCGGGCTGCGGGCAGTGGGCAGCAGAGGCTGCAAGGGGCAGCAGGGGCCGTGGGCAGCGGCAGAGAAGCCGAGTGGCAGGAGGCCGTGGGCTAAGGGCTTTCTCAGCCCCCAGCCCCGACGGATCGGGGGGAGGGGGAAGGGCCTGGTGGGCCCCAGGCCCGATGCCCATGGGGGCCTGGCCTGGGCACATGGGCTTGTTACCTCTTCCACAGGCGGAAGCCAAAGAGGAAGAGTCCCAGGCTTAACTTAATCTTAAAATGTGTACCACAGGGCAGACTTATTATCTAAGTGGACAAATAAAGTGTCCATTTCAATACCAGCCACTTAACTGGCTCTCTTGGGCCATATCCACAGGAAATTGTAAAAGTCTCTTCCAGGTGGCTTTTTTCAAACCACGACAAATGCCTATCTTTTAATTTTTCTATTTCTCTAAGGCAAGTCGCTATATGCTAGCTGAGATCGAAAAACTGGGCTTTTTGGAGTAACAGTCTAAAAATAAACCTCTTTCCTCCCCATTTTTTTACACACAATTACCTACAGAATTTGTACAACCAATAAGACTCAGAAAAAATTACACACTTACTGAATCATAAATACATGGAAGGACACTCTTTGCTATGAATTAATTTTGGGTTCAAGCCCTTATTTCCCAGGTGGATGAAATTTGATGAGAGCCAAAAGAAAAAAAAAGGGTTGTTCTTAAAACAAGCCTCAAGAAGCAAAACAGCTTAACATTGAATCTCTCTTTCCATAGGAAAAACGCATACCCAGAGTGCCTATGTCTCCCTTCTAACAATGCAAGGAGGTTTTGAAGGATGTTTATTATTCCCAGGAATAGAGAGGAAGAAAAGATGTTATGCTTTCTCTCTGCTCAGAGAGACTATGACCAATTGTGATAATGACAATTTGGTTAGATGGGAAGATGGGAGCAGGAAAGCCTACAGATATGGCCAAATACAATATCAAACCTCTTTCTGGGCCCCAGAGAGAGGACACTGGATAGGGCAAGCGCGTGGTGGAACAGAGAAGTCTCAGGGTGATGTTTGTGGAGAAGCAGCAGTGAGCCCTGGCAGGGCTGTAGGACCTGTGGGCAGCTGGGAGGCCAAGGAGGCAGGAGGCTGAGGGGCAGGGTATCCAAGGAGCAGGAGTGCTGAGGAGCAGGAGGCTGGGGGCTGGTTACACCGCAGGAGGGTGGTCCTGCAGAAGGACCATGCTCCTGCAGAAGGCCAGCGAGGGCTGGGAGCCAGCTGCTGGGGCACAGATTGTTGTCTTTCGACTCCACATATCAAACACATCCTGCCTTGTTAGTGCCGTGGTGGTGCTTGGTGCACACTGTGCGGGCTGATTCCCCCCATCTCCCACCCAGGTGCTTGGTCCCTGCACTGGCTGGGCTGGGTGGCCCCTGCCCTGTGCATCCTCCAGGAGACCGCAGCTGCTGCTGCAGGAGCTGAGCTCCAGGAGCTGAGCCCTGGCACCGGGAGCTGGGCAAGTGTCAGGGCTGCCCCCATGCCCTGCTCTGGCCTGTCCCTGCTGCCCTGCTCACCCTCCAGTTTGCTTCACCTCACAGTGCCATTCTCTCCTGCTTGGGCACAGCCTCATGCATCAGATACGGTCTGGGCTGTTGGTTTTGGAGCTTTAGCTTTTTTTATTTAGACAAAGCCAGTCAACTTTTCCACATATTCTGTTCCCTGTTTCCTGTTATAAAATATGACCTGGTGAATTAGTGTGCATTAACTTTTTAAAAATTATAATTCTCTGTTTTCTCTGCACCCGCATCCCTCCCTTTCCTCTCAAACTGGAAAAAAAAATAAATTGGGTCAAGTTGTCTTCTCACCCCTCATTTGCGTTTTATCACTTTGATGAGAATAACTGAGTGGCCATGTGTTTTGCTATCTTGAATTTACATGTGTGTGGGCAGTGTGCCATGTCAGACACCCAATAGCATTACCTCCTGCAAGACCACCCTACAGCCTGATTTTTGATGGCCAGGGGTTACTTCAAAAGCTTTCCAAATGTATTTCTGAGCATGGACAGTCCAGCTAGAAGGGTGGATTTTCACAATGCTCTGCACTTCAACTCAGTGCTGAATTTAATACTTTGTACACAGAGAAGGACCATGTGTTGGGGATGGTGGAAGACCAAAAGCAGGGACAGCTGTGATGACTACACTCAGCCCCTGTAGGTGAGATCATTGTGGAGTCATGCTGGATGCTTCTGAAAAAAACCAAAAGGTGAACAGCGCAACAGATTTGAACCATTGAAGTTCCTTATCTTGCTTCACATTAAATTAATGATGTAGAAGCTAGATAGTACAGAAGAGTAAAGATTACCACCTACGAAAGGAAAAAGAAGGGCATTGGCACTGTACTGGCTGCTTTATCAGCACATGAGTCAATGGGGACTAAGGGTATTCTCAGGCGATTTATTTTCTCAAGATCTTCAGGGTTTCCCAGGTTCAGGCATGTGAAAATTACCATGTTAGAGCTGACTTTGTCTCTTCTAATGCCCAATGTTGAAAAGTGATGGTGAAAAAGGATGCACATCTACAGACCCTTTGATACTTTGGAAATTTTTTTTAATTGTATTTTTAATTTTTTAAAATTATTTTAATACCAGTATTTTTTACTAGTTTTTGACCCAGAACATAAACATTTACAGTCTTCTTCCTTTGCAGATTTCTTTTAATAATTCTGTCCTTTTTTTTTTAGACAAAGGCCACATCAGTGGAATGTATGATGATACAGTGTGAGTTAAGTTTATCATGACAAAAGATACATCAGTTTGATGTATTAACCCAGCACTGCCTCGGAGGCAGTGAATAATTAGTGTAACCTGGCAATGAACAATATAAACTTAACCACAGAGATGGTTGGTGTTATCATCTTATGTTTCTGTAATGCAGAAAGGACACCAGGTTATCATGATTATAGCAGCAGGAGAGTTTGTAGAATGAGCTCATGTGTAAATAGTTGCTCAAAAACACTGTGAGCATTTATGAGGCTCATTATTTATCATTAATTATTTAACTATGTGTCCCCATGTGGGCAGTGGAATCCTGCTGACTTACTACTTATCAGGAATAAATTACCACTTACAACTTGGGGTTTTCATGCTTTTCCTTTTGTCGTCATAAATAAACTAAACTAATAAGACTGTTTCCTTCTTCATATTAAACTGACTGCTGGCAAGAGGCTTTTTGGCAAGTGACCTAATGTGAGACATAATATAGGATAAGTGAAAAATTGTGTATTTTTATGAAAGCTCAGATTGTTTGCAATAGATCTGAGAACTCAGCAAGGGATCAGTACTTGCTTACATTTACATTGTATTTGTACAGATTTTTGAAACTGGTCATCAGCCACAATTAAAGCCAGATTTTTTTTCTGAGGAGCAGTTTCAAATTTGCCAGCTAACTGAAGTTATTTTAGTACTTAATTGAAGACCAATAGTGAAATTTTTATTTTGGCATCACTCTGATTCTTAAAACTGCAGCTCAGCTGCTGTCTAACCCTTAAGGTGCCTCTGTTGCTGCCAGCAATTCACTAAAGATGCTGCTGGGGGCCACAGTAGAAGTGTAAATCCTGATATCCTGAGATAGCTTTCAGCCCTTCCTCATGCTTCAGCCTCAGAAGGATTCGAAGCCCATGTGGTCTTCAGTGCATCTTTGGCAGTTCTCCTGACTAGGCAGGCATGAGCTGAGGGATGGCAGTGTTCCACAGTACTGTGCCGCAGACCCTGGCACCCAGAGTTGCACAGGTCATTTTCTCATTTACACATACAGGCTGCATGTGTGTGCACAGAAATCTGGGTAACCCAAAGCCCAGAAGCTGGTGCACTCTGCAGCCAAGAAGGCAGCTCTGATTTGCTTAACTTGGCCAGGATGGCTCAGTAGTCAGCTCAGGGCTGAACGCTGTCAGGACTTGCATCCCACCCTGAGAGCACACCTGTGTTGCAGTAGAAGTGCTGCTGTGGTTGGTAACATATCTCTAGACCTGTCTGCAAACCTCTGCTAACCCAGAAGGCAGTTGGAGCAACTAAACCCCACCTAAATCTCTGACCCTCTACAGACGGGCTGCTCGAATATGACTACCACCCCTTGTGATGGGCTCTTTGATACATAAAATATTGCAGGTTCTATAAAGAGGCTCAATTTTGTCTCTGTAGAAACCAAGGGTGTGTTTTATCTGAGCCAAACATTGTGTTTGAAAATGTAATGTCATCTACAGCTATTTTCTTCTACATATATATGAAAAATGCGTATACCTACCATGTACACAGTATACATATATTTTTACATGTGCGTGTATTGTATATTTTTAATTTAAATTATATATACACTGACAGATACAAACATACACACAATTGTATGAACTTCTGGGCCATAAGATTTAAACCTTTTCCATGCTTGGGTGGAATACCTTTTTTATTCTACTTCAGCTTTTCATGTACAGCTTTATTATTTCTGTGCCAACTACTGCCTATTCCGATGCAATGTTCAAAAAACCTAGGTCACAAACTCATCTAAAAAAATTTTTCTTACCCTATAGAACTTAAGAAATTGAGGATTTAATCAGATGTTGCATTTTAATAGTGTTATTCACACATAAATTATAAAAGATGTATTTTTAGTTTAATAGATGTGTTAATAACAAATCAGATATTCTACAGCCGACTCAGTGGCATGTTACACTTAGGAAATAGCAACTCTGCAAAAATGAGTGCCTACTTATTTAAGATAACTTGCAGGATACTTTTGAAGTATGCTACTCAAAACAAGTTTTTTTTTCATTTGTGATTGGTGTTTTAAAATCTAATTTAATTATAGTCCTGTAGGAGGAAGTGGCTAGTTTTATGTAATGGCAATAAAAATTTCATTCTTTGGATCAATTGTATGTATGAGATTGTTTGGCCCTTCATCAAATATGTGCCCATGGTGTGTCATAGTGAACATCCGCAGTATTATCTTAAAAGAAAAATATGTTGCCAAATTGTACTGGAAAAGGAGATTTTTACAAACAGACTTAAAAGAGAATTTGTGATATTTCTACTGCTGAATTTGATCTGTTTTCTTCATGTTGATCAGAAAGTTTTGAGGCCCTGCTTTCTTCTGCTAAATTCAAAATACATACACAGCTAAGGGAAAGCAAAATCTGATCTATGTGACTTTAGCCACTTGCAAATGCAGGAGTTTTAGCCCATTCTGTACTCACATGCATGCTGATGCGGGTATCTCTTTCCTATTACCTGTGAAGACACACACAGGCCATCCCTGTAGAGTTTCTCCTCCCACCACAGTCAAATTGATGTGAAAGGTCTTGCCAGTGGGTTATTTAAATCGTGATATTCTGTTCTGGCTTGTCAAGAATGCAGGGTATAAATCTCTTGGCACTTATCTTTCTACACTGCCCACTAACATTTTCTACTACTTCTGTCTCTCCTCATGACATTTCCTGGAGAGCTTAAACTGAGAGTGCTAATTATTAATTTAGGGCTAGATTCTGGCTCCTACAGCCAGAGGCATGCTGCAGGGAATGCAAAGGGACTCCAAATTGTTATATGCACGTTCCCTACCACTGAGATCCCCACACTTCCACTCCTTGACTCACATTAGGAAACCCTCACGATTCTTTTTAATCAAACCTTTCCACACCAGTTGTTATTTCAGATTGCAAACAAAAAATCAGATCGTTGAAGTTTGAAATTATTTTTTTTTCAAACATGTAAGTACATTTGCTCAGTTTGAACAATAGATTGGATTAATCATGATGAGGGTTTTCTTTTTTTTCTTATCACCGAGGGGGCTTAGCTCTAGGACAGAAATGTTTCATCATCCTGAAGCCCAGTAAGGCTCAGTGTTATTATGTCAGTGTAACAGGTTAACTGCGGCATAAAGGTGAAGTGACTTGCCTAAGGTCATGCGATAGATCAGTGGCAGAACTGTAAATCATAGAATTGTGTACAGAGTCATTTAAATCCCTGAAAAATGCCTTGTTCCATAAGATTTTCTTTCTCCCTCTTGTCAAGTATAAATAGTTGAGGCTTTCTTTGGCAGGCAGAAAGCCCACTACTCGTTCACTTAATGGATTCCCAAGATAAAGTGCATTCACTGACCTGGCTCTAACAGGAAAACTCTCAGGCCAAACAGAAAGAGACTGTTTTGTTCAAAACACTGCTTGAATTTCCTGCAACTTCACCATGGATTGACTTACACATTTTTACAAAACTACTTATTTGTTAGGTAGTCAGTTATTATTTCCCTTGTCATCAAGTCTCTTTCTTCAGCTGTGTCCCTTCTTACTTCTCTGCTGTATGAATTACTGTCTCCATTGACAATTTTTTCTATAATAGACTCTGATCTTCATTTATAGCCACATTCTTAATGCATATTATGGTAAATCAGAGGTTCTGGTTATGCACAGCTTATGAATTGTGAGGGAATAATCCCCTAAACATATAAAAAAGCCCTCTGGCTTTCACCATCTCCCCCTTTAAATCTTTCTCAAGTTCTTCCTCTGTAACCATGTCTGCTCAAGTGTTGTTTGAGAGTGAGGATGCAGTGAGGAATCTACTGCTGAATACTGTTAATTTTATAATACCTAAAATGCCAAATGTTTATACAGTTGTATATATTTCACTGCATTCTCTTTTGTCTCTGTCTTATGAACAAGCCAGGCACCTGCATTGAACTCACTCATTTATTTTTAAATTTGCTCAAAAGTTGCTGCCATAAAGTGGAACAGTATGTGAACATGTCAGCTTTCAACAAAAATGGTTCTTCCTATAGCATTGAGAAGAAAGATCCAGGAGTCTTCTCTAAGTGTACAGCCATTGCTATGATTTAATGGCATCTTGAAGGTGTAGTGTTTTAATTTTCTCACTAGGAAAGAAAGGGGTATAACCAAAGCCTTGAGGAGGTCAAACAAGTAAAAAGTAGGTATCAGAGAATGTCCACTGTTCTCTCAGTTCTCCTGTCCCCATGCAAGGCCAGCCTGGGTCAAGGGCACCTGACGATGCCAGACTCCACCAGAGCAGTTTTAATGAAAAGGCCCAGGTTATTTGAATGGTGTGTGTGTGTCTGGGTCAGAGGGGTTAGTAGATACCAGGAAGGAGCTAGAATACCAAGAAATTGATTACTTCTTCCCTTTGCCAAAATTCCAGTTTGATTCAGAATGTGGGAATCATTTTATTTGTTTTGCGGTTTCTGACTGCTATAGAAGGAACTTTGAGTGAAATATTCTGGTTTTGTTCTTTGTCTGCACAATCTGACATTTGATTTTCACCCCTGCTGTACTATCAGGCACATATTTATCTCTTCAGGATTAGTCTGTTGTAATGATTGTATCTTAGACCACTTGGAAAATGAAAGCACTGCAGAATACTGATACATGGAACTTACACTGATAGCAGCAAAACAAACTGTTTGTATTTAGTGGGGTTGACTTGAAGCTATGCAGTCCTTAGTATTTTGGAGACTACTTCAGAGACCACATCTCTCCTACTGAGATAAAGCCACAGTTATGGACAGCAGAACTGCTCAAACTATTATTCTTCTGGTATTAATATAAATGGACATTTTCACAAATAATTTTTATAGGAAATTATTGACTATGGAAATTTGCCAAGACATGTCAATCACAGAATGTATTTCTTCATGCGCTGGTGGAAAAAAAAAGGATACTTATGGAAAAGAGCCAATTATTCTTTTCTCCATGTGTGACTTGTAGGGGGAGAAAGAGAGAGAGAGGAGGAGACAGAGAGAGAGAGAGAATGTTGGCAAAAAACAGGAAGTATTTTTCAGGTGCTTAGTACATCACAGAAATAACAAACTGAGGAAATTACTCACATTAGTAAGCTTGGCACTACATGCTTAACTATTCTTAAAGTTGTTTATTCTCAAGCAAACAAAGAATGAAGTTTATATTACTTCTCTTGATAATAGTACAAAGATTGGATTTGTACCCTTCTTGCAGCCTGAGCCTTACACAATTATTTTCAATGAAGCCCCAATGAAACTGTAATCCTTTATTCTCTGTGTTTGTTTTGTATCAGAAGCTGCTAGTTATGGAAGGAATTTAGAAACGTCTGTGCCAGCTCAATAGGTTTGCATGAAAATACACCTTGCAGCAGACAAAGGGGAAAAGAATTGGATGACTCCCCAAGAATCTCAGCCATGGCTGAAACACAGATTAGATGCCATCACTGAGAAATTGCTCTAGGTTTAGATACAGTCAATAGCAAACTTTACAAGGCCCATATAAAAAACTGTGCTGCTGTACAACATGTGCACCCATTATTTGTCATTTTGAAAGAAGTTTAGATTTTCCTCAACTTTACCAACAGAGTCAGAGATTCGGGGCTCAATAAATCCCTGTTTTAATGTTTATGAGGATCATGGGTCCCATTTTTTTTTTCTTGTGCTTAATATTTATCCATGCTGTTTCATGACTGAGGAATTTCCCACTAGAGGTAAAAAACCCTGTTGGATCAGGGTTTAAACTTGTTTAAACTTCGGCACTTTTAGAATAATTTGCAAAGCTAGTAGTCTATGGAGAGGAGTTCTCTGATATGGTATGTTCAATTCCACCAGCATTTTAAAAAATAATTACACATGGACCAGATGATTATTCAATCTTATATGGGGTGTATAGAATGAAACTACCTGTGTTTTTAGGAGCTATAATGAGTCAAAAATATATTTTGACAAGACTAATCTTTTTGGAAATTCAGGCCGAATTAGAAAAATGTAACACCGGAAAAAAAATTATGAAAAACAGTTTGAATTTCAACTCTTCTGTAGCTTCTCACAAATCACAGAACATTTTAATCTGACTACATTCTTCTCCCCTCCATGAAGGGAAATACCTATTTTTTACAAGAAAATTTAGTAAATTAAAATTTGTGTTGACTTAAGAGTTGTGTTCTGTTTTTATTTACCAAATTAACCACCAAAGAAAACATAATAACTTATTCTCATGACTTTAAGACCTGTAAATTTTGCACTGCTCTGCAATGTTCTGTAAAATAGTCCTTTCCCTCATGTGAGATACCTGGTATCATAATAAACATATAAAAAATTAATGCTCAGAATTCATGCATAATGATAAAGTTATCCAGATAGGAAGTGGAGACAAGCCACTATTTGTACCAGAACTTCAGTTTCTCATGCAGAGGGACTGACAAGTCGTTATGTCTGAAATCCCAGATGGTTTCTCTGGAGCTATGACTTGCACTAAGCTTTAACAAGAGAAAAGCAGAAAAACCCCTTTAAATTGCAGGGGTTTTTAAATTCCCAGTGGAATTACTGTAATAGAAATAGCAACAATAATAATTTAGGTTCTCTTAGTGCCATGTTGGGCATGGACTGAACATATCCTCTAGAGACTCAGTGTGGCATTTGCATCATGTTTTAGTCAGAAAGAAGCTGGTACATTTTCTTTAGAAACTAAGCTCTTTTCTACACACCTATGTGTGTAATTAATATCTTTTCCTCTGACATCTTCTCAGATTAGTCTGTGGTGAGGCTTAACTTGCAAAGTCTCCTTGTTAAAGACTCATTACTGGTATGCCTGGAACCCTCTCCCTAATCTCCTCTTACCATGACATTTCTATTCACTATGTGACAATTCAAGCTTTCTTCCAAGCCAGAGCTTTACAAGTGTCAGAGCCACTGGAGGGTAAACCTCACCCTCTACCTGTCTTCTTTCCTCAGTTCCAGCTTTGCCTTTTCTTCATTCTTGTTATGATGTCTTTGTAACTCACTCCTCTAAATGGCATGAAAGTTAGATTAGGAAGTATCCCCCCTTATACTGTTCTAACGACACAGAGATGGTGCTGCTGTATTTATGATGGTTTGGTAGGTTTTCCTGAACTTTCAGCTCCCTGTTCTTTCCTAGGAGTGGTACAGGGAGAACAGCTGTGGCCTTCACACGTGTCTAAGTTGATGGTGACTGCTCCTTACAGATACCCACACTGTATGGTTGCCATTTAAAAAGTTTCACCTTATGGTTTCTCTCATAGGGGAAGACTGTTCCAACAGGATTAGTGAAGGATTTGTGTAGGATAGGAAGAGGGCAAGAATAAACAGGTTTCCTTATCTTACGAAGAATAGGTCAGCTGCAGTGAAGAAACAGTCTGGAATTTTCAAAAGGAAGGTAGAGTAGGATGTAGTCCTTTTCTGTGCCTTGAAGCTCCAGAGCAATTTTATCTTGTCAAAGCATGATAATCTCAGTTGTGCCTACACAGCATGACTGAGCCCTGATGTTCAAAGTTGCTCTAGGCAGGGAATCTGTCCTTGTTCAATATATTAAATGTTGTGCCCTCTGTATGCTTCTATAAATAATTGACCGAGTTTTTAAAAGGAAATACTTTGCAAACTAGTGGAAAAAAAAAATAGGAAAATACAAGTCAGAAACAAGGAGGAGTTTAGAGTGGAAGTCTGCACAGCTAAGATTTATGAAATGCAGTTAATAATACTGCATCATGCACAAACTGTTGTTGATTGACTGGCCTCCCTGGATCTGAGTTGGGGGTCAGGAAGAGTACCTTTCTGCAGTCAGTGTGAAAAATAAAACATGTCAAATAATTATGGTAATGATGCAAAGAACTGGGGATGCAATGTAAAGTTCATATTAAATCAAAATCAAAAGTGCCTCTTGGCCTGGCCTGTTAATGCTTTCTGCAACCGTAAAATTTGGCTTCACTTGTGCAATACAATACTGGTGAGAAAACACTATGATTATTACCATGCTCTCAGAAGACAAATCCTAAAGCTGAACAACCAAGGTATGTAAAGCAATGGCAATTTATTTTCCTAACCAGCAGAGAAACACAAAAGTACAGAAAAAACCACACTCCCAGCCTCCTGTGATTAAGAAAACAAGAGAGATGTGTTTATGAAAATGGTGGAGAAATTCTAAAATGTTTCACCTGGCATATGTCCCAAAGACGAAGGCCCAGAAACCATTTCTCCTTGTCTATTTCTTGGCAGGAGATTTGCTGGCTTTCATGGAGATTATACCTCTTAATTTTGGGGGAGACCTCAGGGCAACCCTACTGATAAAAGAAACAAATGCCAACCTCATCCTCTTGATTTACGCCACAAGACGTACACAAATTAGAAGCCAGAATAATGAGTTCAAGGTCCCCAGTGTCCCTCTGACCTTTCTATCTCCCTTCTCTGGCCTCTCCTACAGTTCAGACAGGTAGAGTCCAAGTTTTCACCCATCCCTCATCTGCTTTTGTAAAACACAAAAATATTGTCCAAAATAGTGCGGGTTTGTTTCCTCCTAAAGCCAAAGATGGGCTTAAATATATAGAAAGGTTGCCTGCCTCTAATCTTTTTTTCTGTTTTCCAATCCTTGAACACAGAAAGGCACATGTAATGCTTTCTGGATGACAGAATGATCCTGAAAGACACACAGATTTTCAGGAAGAACTTGGTAGTTTCAGACAGAGACAACCTGTACAGGGAGTACCGCTGTACTCCCTCCATCATCTCTTCTCTGATTTGCCTGCTATGACTGTGTTACTGTCTCAGTAAATCTAGGCAGATGATGTAACCAACCAAAAAAGAAGGCTGTTGTTTTTCTTTTTTCCTGATAAAACTGATTCAATTAAAGTCTGTGCTTTTCTGAATGATTTAAAGTTATGGAAGTCTTAGAGATCTCGCTGCTGGTATGATTGCTGTCTAAAGACTGTCCCTCTTAACAGATTAGTTTTGCCTTAAAGGTGCTATAACTTTGAAGGCATAAATACTTGCCTGTTTTCTTGAAGATGCATGCCTTTAAGTCCAGAAGTGCTTGTCAGCCTCCCAGGAATACATTGTAATATACCTTTTTTTCCTATGCTTGTTTCAACAGCATATGGCCTGACTGAAACATGTGGAGTTGATGTTTCATAGTGGTTGTGAAGGGCCAGGTGAACCTCCTGTGAAATAGTGTATCATTAAATGCAGTGTGTCAAAATAACGCAATTGTGCATAGCTAGTTATTGTATAGCTATGAAAACTGAAAGGTGCAACTGCTGAATTTCCTCCCTGGTTTACTCTGCAGCTCTCATTTGCATGAGCAATATTTGCTGATGTGAACTCCCTTTCCAGATCTACCAGGAATTTGACATGAAAGTTGCTGTAATGAGCTGTTAATGACAGGCTCAGCGGAACATTATAAATTGAAGCATATACTGAAGTAATTGTATCATCAGCATTTTCGTTTTATATTATTATTGATAAAGATTGATTAGGAGAGGAATGCACTTTGAATTATTCACATACGCTATGTACAGAGACCAATATTTATTCTTTTTAATGTATATACTGGGTTGCCTGTCTACAGACACAAACAACCATAATTTAACTTTCCTTATAAGAATAGAAAGGGCCTTTGAGGAAAAAAATTGAGAAGCCAAAGGTGTTGTACCTGATCACATCTGGGGATTGGTGGTCAATGGTGCAATGTTCAGATGGACAAAAGTGATGGGTGGTGTCCTCTAGGGGGTTGTGTTGGGACCATTACTGTTTACTATGCTCATCAGTGACACAGACAGTGGGATTGAGTGCACTCTCAGACAGTGTGCAGACCAAGCTGAGTGGTGTGAGTCTCAGCCTACTCACCTGAGAGATGCAATGCCACCCAGAGGGACCTGGGCAAGACCAAGAAGTGGGCACCTGTTTAGCTGAGGTTCAACAAGGCCAAGTGCATGGCCCTGAACACAGGTCAGGAAACCTCCAGTATGAATACAGACTGGGGAATAAAGAGCTTGAGAGCAACCTTGCAGAGGACTTGTGTGTACTTATAGATGAAAAACTGGACTTGAGATGGCAATGTTCATTTGCACCTCAGAAAACCAGCTGTGTCCTGAATGCACCAAAAGAAGCATGGCCATCGGGTTGAGGGAGGTGGTTTCCCTCCTTCTTCACTCTGGATAGTTCCTGGAGTACCGCATCCAGCTCTGGAGCCCTCAGCACAAGAAAGACATAGGCCTGTTGGAGCAGGTCTGGAGGAGGGCCCTGAGCTGGTCAGAGAGTGGGAGCACCTCTCCTTTGAGGAAAGACTGAGACAGTTGGGGCTGTCCAGCCTCAAGAGGGGTGGGTTCTGGGGACACCCTATAACAGTCTCCCAGTACCTAAAGGGAATTTATAAGAAATGAGGAGAGACTTCTTAGCAGGGCCTGTAGTGATAGGACAAATTGTAATTGTTTAAAAATAAAAGAGGTTGGATTCGGACTAGATAAAAGAAGGAATTTTTTTATTAATGAGGGTATTGAAACATTGGAACACATAGTCCAGAGAGGTGGTAGATGCTCCCTGCTGGGAAACATTCAAGGTCAGGTTGGATGGGGCTCTGAGAAACCTGATCTAGTTGAAGATGGCTCTGCTCGTTGCTGGGGGCTTGGAGAAGGTGGTCTTTAAAGGTCCCTTCCAACCCAGACCATTTTATGATTCTAGTTCAGAAAGGAATTTCTGACTGAGCTACTGCATGTTTACTTTTGCCTCTTATATGGCCTTATTAGAAAAGATCTCTAAAGTGAAAAAGAGGGTGCAAAGGATCCATGTCCTGACCGCGGATTTAATGAATATTGATTTCAAACCATTTTTGATCTGAACTTGTGAACTGAATTCTTTAGGTGTGATTCGGTGTGATTTTGGAAGGTACTTTCTCCTTAATTTTGTCTTCAAGGAATTAGATTTCTCTTGCTGATAGGATATCTCATTGAAATTAATAAATTTGGATAATTTTCAACCATTTACTTCAAAATCACTCTATTAATCCGAACTAATAAAATCATTGGACACATCTATGAAGAAGTGTATATAATATAATATAGCAATATACACGCATATCATATGGATACAATAACATCTATGTATGTGTATGAGGCAACACTGAGTGTGTTCATATTAAATATTTATCCTGTGCCTGACTTTGATTTTACATCCTAATGAGCTTTGTGGCCCTCAGTGTTTGCATTAGGACATTGCTTTTAGCTTGTTGTCTTTTTGCTGAGACTGAATCTTTGTGGAGGACCTGTGCAACCATTGCACCAGTAGAGAGGAATGATATCTAACAGATATATTTCTAACAAAGGTTGAAAGATAACTTACCCAACCAGGCACCTGTCATTCCTTCTGAGAGGCAGCAATTAGCACCATATCCTTGTAACAATCAGCTGGTTGCAATTTTTGTGTGGTTCACTGTTGTACTGCAGGTGGGAGAGAGATCAGGCTTACTGGGGGGAGCAGGTTGCCTTCTGACAACTGGCTTTCCAGGGATGTCCAGGGAGAGTCAGAGAAGGCACTAGAACAAAAACAAAAGTATTAAATCAATTACCCGGAAATAATGCATGTAACTAAAATACAGAACAAATGTACCAAAAAAAATGGAAGCTTCCTTGAGACTTCACTATCCATTCTGAACTTTTGTCAGCATTGGTTAACCAGTAAAAGTTGGGAGAATTTCAGTAACTAAAAGGAAAAGCAGTCAAAATTTAGGATATGTTTGCAACCATGACCTTAGTTTTTGTCTTTGACAAATAATCTTAGCTTACTTGTGCTATTACTAGTCTATCTATATACTCATAATTATACCAAACTGCAACTATCCAGCAGATAATGTTTATCAGACTGTGTGATACTAGGTATCATATGCATATCCAGATCTTTTTGTGTCCTACAGAATTCCCGTCTAAATGCTCTGGAAAATGCTCTCCCCAAACCCTAACTCTGTAATGGACACAAAAGTTAAACCTCCGGTGTTGGTAAATAATTCAACAGCCCATTAAACTTCTGAAGCTACTACTACAGAAATATTTAATATAGCAGATTTGGTTAATTATTGCAGGAAGATGTGGGGAAGTTTTTGTAGCCTGTTAAATAAAATTACTGTTTTTCTTATTAACTGGGTGCAGTTAATCAATTGGTCAAAACTTCGGGGAGTCTAAAAAAGAGAGTTGGATTTGAGAGAGTTTATATTAACCATGATGAAAGAACTGCAGTTGCTGATCATTTCCATTTTAATGGATGATGATCAGCAATTTGGGGATCATCTGGTTGATGAAAGAGAGAGGGAAAAAAACCCGTGAACTTATGAACTTATGTCTACTATATGATTACCTTAAACACTGTCAGTTGAAAATAAAACTGTCAGATAATTGCATTTATTTAAGGTTCATTTTTTTTTTGTGAAGATGGACACAATATTTTCAAAAATACTGCAGAATATTATCAAAAACTGGTCTTGTGTTTAAACAATAAGACTCATCCAAATATGCTTTAATTTGTTTTACTTTTTTTTTTCCCCAGGTTTGAGACAGTTTGTATTTTGAGTCTTAATTTAATGTCAATTTCCTAAACTAACTCAAAAGTATTTCTGTAAAACTACATCTGGCAGTACACTGTTGTCTTCACAGAGACTTGTGCTTCAAAATTGCAACACCTATAGGATGAAATGCACTCCTCACATCATACACCTTGATTAACAAAGCATTTTATTTTAAGATCATCCCCAAAGACTGAAGCTATAGGATTTATGTCCTTAAGTAGAAGATGAGCAGTGTTATGTGGGGACCGCCCCTTTGTGGGTGTTTGTACAGGGCCTGGTCTAGGGACAGTTTTGATTTCCATAAAAAACCAAAAAACCAAAAAAAAAACAACAACAACAAAAAAACCCCAAACCATTTAGATTTCTTTCTAATGTCTCTTTCACAGCTTTTGCAGCACCTTTGCATCACTGTGCTTAGATGTTGATGATGATCCATTATTACACGCATCCCATTAATTACCCCAAATCCTTTTAACTTTGTCAACTACTTGGTGATAACACCAAGATTATGTTTGTAGTCATACAGAATCAAACCGCTGAAATGGGGCAGTGCTTTATTACAGACTCTGTTTCAGGCTAAGAAACATCTCATTAGTATATTAATGCTAATTAGCAGGAGTGAACTAGAGAGTGCAAATCATGAGTGCTGAGTTAAGGGGCAGTCAGTGGTTTATCTGATTGAATGTCAGGAAAGATAGGATTCACTACGTGTTGCTTCTGTATATCAAAAAGTTCCTGTAGCCAAAAACAATAAGAGAAGGTTAGTTTTTTCTTTTGGGGAAAAGATAGTAATTATTGTATAGAAGTGTAATCTTGCAGTATTTAATGTTTAAATCCAAACACGGGAAGAAGCCAGTGGATGGATCTGAAAAAAATTATTATTGTGTTTACTATGAAGAGATAAGTAGTCCAGCTTTACCAGGTCAATGAGTCTAGTATATAAAACATAACATAACTAGCAAAGAACAAATGTGGTGATTCAGCCCTTTTGCAACCTATATAAAATATCAACATCCCTCCTCTGATTGCCATTCTGGAGAGTAACATATTTCTTCAAGTTAAGCAAAACATAACAACAGATTTAATAGACCTACACAAAACCAATGTTCATTTTTTAACTTCACAGAAACAAGTTATGGAACCTGTGGTGAGCCAAGAAAAGACTCAGAGCAATCAAGGACGTTACGTCAATACAACGCTTTTGTAGGAGTTCAGTTAAATCAGAGGGAAAAAGGCAATTATTTTTCACACAGACATAGTCCAAAGTGTCCAGATAAAGCTTTTCTGGCATCCTCAATTAACTGTATTTTGTGCTGTTAATATTTTGGTTTTCAATGTTCCTGTTGTGATCTGAATCACTAACAGGCCTTGGGAAAAGCTGAATGGGACACAAGAACCCTTGGAGGGCTATTCTATAGTGTAAATATGTCCCATTTAATCCAGAGATCATTTCTTCCTGCTACTGCAGACTTCCTTTGTAAAAGCAAACACCTCACCCTGACTCCTTCTGCCTTAGGTTCCCCCCACTGCAGCTGGAGGCCCTGTTGCCTTACCAGGCAGTTAAAAGCATTAGATTGGAAATACTGAATAGCTATAACAAGGAAGACTTAAACATAGAGAGTACACCACAACAGCAAGCTATTTTGTGCTAGAATGTAGGAAATATGAAATGAAATTCATGGCTGCTACTACAAGAATAAATACCTCCCTTGCCTGCTAAGGAAAGACACATCCTTTTGCTCTTGGAGGATGTGACCTTCTGGTCACAACAGGATCAGGGATGTGTGTGGGTCCCATGTGACAGGAAGGGTGAGCAGAACACATACTCTGTACACAATAATTACATCGTAGAGGAAGCCTGAGAGCACCTCATCACTAAAAGCAGTATTGCCTCATGGTTAGAACTTCCATATATTGGCCAGCAATGAACATTTGGCTCCTGTCACCTCTCTCAAGAGCCTTTGCTCTCGTTACTGAGCGACTGTGTGGGGGAATCTAGGGAGGAGGGGACCATTTTATGTTGGTGATTGGGAAAATGCACCTAAAACCTTATCCTCAGTGAGCCTGGTTGGTACTAGTTTGGCACAAGATTTGGCAGGTGCTCAGTGTCCAAGAGCATTCCATTTAGTGGTGAACACATCCAGAAATGTTATACATAATGTTAAATAGAATGTCTTATGTAATGTCATATGTAAGGATATAGATATGGATTTATATGTATAGCTGTAGAAGTCAAAATAAGGAAATATGAAGATGTTGGTCAAACACACCTCTCAAATAGTTCGACGAATTTAGATAAGCATAGTGGAAATAATCAAAACAATTTATGTGTATGTCAGCTCATGGCTGCACTTGAAACACTGTATAAGACAATTGAACTCTGCCTCTTTTTTTCTGCAGAGTTTGTTTCAGATCCATCATATTTAACCACTGAAGAGGTATTAGTATGAACAGATGGAAATGTGTGATTAATAACTAGCAAAAACCCTTGAAAAAAGAAAATTATTATTCTTCTAGTGAAGAAATAAGAGTTAACAATGGCCAAGCTACTTTTATAGCCAGACATGGTGGATTATATTACAATAATATTAACATGAAAAGGACAGAAGAATTCTTCCTCTCTCTTCCTTTCTTTACCAGAGAGGAAATTAACTATTTTCATAAACTAGTAAAGGAAATACTGGACCCTTCATATTTTTATGGTAAAAATGGTAAAAAAAAAGAAAAAAAAAAAAGAAAAAATAATTAGGCTGGATCCCTCCCTGACATTGCCTTTAATCAAATAGAGAGAGCTGGGTCTAGGACAGGGTAATGTTATACAGCAGTCTTGGTATAATGATCCTCCCTGGCCCTAGAAGTTATTTCAATTTACCATCTACTGTGGCTTTCTTTTGTCTTGAATTCCCTAATAAGCTAGAACTTCTCACTGTTTAATGAAACAGGAGAAAGCCTGCAAAAACTGTGGTCTTTTAACATGAAATTAACACACAGGCTTATTCTTGCAACTCCTGTATGAGATAATTCTTTTATATCCACAGTTTTGAGAAAAAAACCTCTCTTGTCTAATTGCTAGAGCTTTTACCCTAGAGTTTCTGGTTCAGATTCTCTCATGCAAAATTGAAGGTAACCTCAGTTGCACAGTGCAAGCAAGTGTGCTGGTCACTAAGCTAGAGAAATAAAAGAGGAGAATTCACATTCCCGGTTTTTATGAGGAACACTGACCAGCCATACTAACTCTTGGTGAATCCACGTGAAGCTGAAATCCTTTCAACTCTAGACAATAACAATTCTTTTCAAAAGATTACTTTTNNAAAAAAATTTTTTTAAAAAAATTTTTTTTTTTTTTTTTTTTTTTTTGGGTATAATTAATCTAAGACGATTATTGGTTTTTAAATCAACTTCTGTGAATAACATTTTTGGGGTAAATATCCATGGCTGGTGAGGTACACAGAAGCTCCTTTCTCATATCCCAGTTTGAACAGACATTTTCTGGCTCTAGTACAGGATGTGAACATCAGAAAGGCAGAAATGAGAGGCACAGCTGGCATGCTGTCCCTCCTCAGAGTGGGAGTTGGCTGGCTTTTTTCTATCTGTATTTACATATTCATATGCTTAGATATCTGGCAGTCCTCATCCATCACATATGGCAAACTTGTGCTTATTTGGCAAAGCCTGTTCTAGTTCTACCATGGTGATAGAACTTCTGAAATCTAAATCTTAAATTGTTCTCTATTAAATTGTTGCAATTTCTCTTGCAGAGGTAGGGTTAGCAGAGTTTCCTCTCAGAAGCAGGATTCTGATGAGCAGTTGTGTTTGAGGCCATAGGTGAATGTTCTTCACAGAATAATAATGGCAAGATGTCTGCTACCTCATGAAAAATATAATTTTATAGCATTGTTCTTGGACATATTGCTCCTCCAAAGACTAGAAAAATCAAAAAAGGCTTAGTCTTGTAAAACATTGATTAGTCTTTTCTCTGTGAAGTAGATGAAGGTGTTTGAAAAAGGATTGTTTGTAATGTCCACTCCGGAACATGTACCTTCTTTATTGTGATTTCACAGTTGGACTGAAGCACCTTGGCCACTTCTTGAGTGAAAGGCTTCTAAGAACTGAAATTTGTCAGAGCACAGAAAAGACCAGTTAGAACCCCTGAGCTTCCCTAGCAAAAAACCCCATTTTTCCTTGCCTTCTTTTTCCAGCTTTGAGTATGTATTCTTTCTTAATGTTGACTTGTTCTAGCAAGCAGTGCTTCTTGCCTGAAATCAATCCTTTCTCTGTTTCTAGGGTTACCAGAGGAATATTAAAAAAAAAAAAAAGAAAAGAAAAAAAAGAAAAGAAAAGAAAAAAGATGTAGCAAACAGCAGAACAGACCAGTACTCAGGGCTTCCAGGTCTGTTTTGCAATACAGAACCCAAGGGGTTTTGATAGGGTCTAAATTTGGCAAAATCAGCTTTCCCATCCCTCCCTAACTATTTTTCTGGCCTCTAACTATTTTTACTCCAAGTTTCTCTCTGTCTCTGTGGATATAAGGAAAAGATCTATGGATAGGAGTCTGGGAATAGGATAGGAAAAGTAAAACTTCCTGGAAAAATTTAATGTTGTTATTCTGAAAGTAAAGCCAAGAATCTAACACTGTACATTAATATATATCTGTATAAATGTATGGGGACTATATAAACCACTAATTCATGTTAGTGAATAGGTCTATGATATTGTCTAATTCACAGACAAAACAAGAACCCAACTGTCTTCCATTATCTTAAAGAAAAACTGAAGATCTAAATTTTTTCATTAAGATGTAAAAATGAAGATAGAAAGGATCAGTGGGATCTTTTCCCACTACATTAGTACTTTGAAGATGTGTTTTTTACTTCGCACTCTAGATTCCTGCAGCATTTCAACATGCAAGCTCACAGACAATAATCAGATTTCTTTAAAAAGATTTTTACTTTTTTAAAATATCATTATTAGCTCTTACATTTGAAAAATCCAGCAAGCCTCATGAGATAATAAAAAAAGATGATGAAAATCAGAGTTGATATCCACTTGCATATTTCCTTGTCCAGCTGGACTATACTTTGATTTGACTGAATGTAAAATGCACAGAAAAATCTGCAAGGCCTTAAGCTGTTCAATGTGATTCTAAATGCAAAGTAAAACCTTCTTTGTGTATTACGTTGTTATTTTATTGAAAGGATACATTGTACATTCATAAAAAAAGAATGGTTTTCAGATAAAGCTGGAGAAGTACTTTGTCTCTTCTTAGAAATATGCTGATGCTATACTTTTCATGCTATTTCTACCACTGTTTGGAAACAGAATTAGAAGGAATATATGTATTTATTGTGTGATTTTGATTTACTATGTGACAGTTTTTAGACTTCAAAAGAAATCTATCAACAAATTTTACCTTCATACACATTTAAAAATGTTTCAGCTTATGATGTAGATTTATTTTAGAAACTATGTTGATGTTATGACATCTTAGAAAAATCTAAATTTTTTTCACTGAAAGATATACAGGAAATCCATCACTACTCCATATCTCTGTAGGAATCTTTCTTGACTGGAGTCAAGTCTCCAGCTGCTGTGAGATTTAATAACACCCTGGTTATGATATCATACAATAGCAAAACCTTCTGGACAGCTGGAACAATTTTTACACTAATGCTGTAATTAGATACATAGAATTGTCTTGGTACAGAAAATTACTTAAGGCTCAAACAAAATACAATGTACCACTTACTAGCCAAAGGTCAAGGAACTTGTTTCCAAATCTACCAGCCTGTTCTTTAGAAGAATTGTCTGGGAAACCCGAGTCCTTTAGTCAAACCTTAGTTTGACTTAGTAAACTAAATAGCTTTTATGGAAAGACAAAAATACAATTTCCATCTGAAATTATTTTTCACTGTGCTACCATATTTATACCTTAAGCCATTAGTTCAATGTTTTTCTCCTAGATGTAAGTCATTACTTTAGTTTGGATCTCTTTCATAACAGACACTTTAATATACTCTTTTCTTTTTCTGAAAGCAAATACAAATATTTCACAAGAAAGTGCTTTTGACCAGAAAGACTGAAGGCATTTCTGCATATCTGGGCTGATTATACCCATGTGATTTGCAAACCTGGTCAGTCCACATGCTCCACAGCAAGTGAGCACAAGATGAGGCCCTTGCCAGTATGTCACACTTCTCAAAGATGGCCATTTAGACAATTTAGTTAATTCATTGTTGAATTATTGATAGTTCTTCAAATATTTTTGATTATTGATTCAGACTGATGGAAGGCGCTGTTTGGAATGTGAATTCTTTCCAGACTAAAAGTTTTATATAGCATTATTATTGACAAAACTGAATTTGGTCTACAGACTGAATGAGAAGTCCTTGAATGATTTGAAAAACTGAAAGCTGTAAACTTTTCAAAACTGTAAATTTTTTAGGAATTAAATCTATAAGTGTTTGATAAAAAATGGGATCTAAATCTGTTCCTTTAAATTCAGAAGAACAGAGATATCCATGACAGTCTGAGTCTTTAACTGCTTCACTAATCAGAAAGGAAACTATTCAAGCTTTTTATGCACCACAGTATTATTTTTACTTAGTCAATAGCTACTTGAATGAATGTGTAATGAGTTAAAGTGATTTGGCTGGGATTCAGTAATGCATGGGAAATACTTAAAATGCAGTCAAGAAGGCTGAAATAAAAACTAATCCAAGTAAAATAAATACCTATCCCCATAAGTAGAAGAAAACTTGGTATAGTAGTGAAGAAAAATCTAAGTGCAAAAGATTAACGAGGGGCCTTGAACCAGCTAGCTGGATTTTTGTACAAGGTGGTGTACTCAGGCCGAGGAATGAAGACTAAAATCTAGCAGCATTTTAAAACTGACCTTTGATCCTCTGCACACAGAGTAAAAAATAACTCCACTCCAAATTAAGAATCAGTTTTCTGGAGGACAAGGAACAGAGTGATGGAAGTGAAAATGGTTGATTTCACAGAAGATAAATTAAAGAATTGTACTAAGAGAGATGTTTAATTAAATAAATAAGGTAGTTAAGCATGTTTGAAATACTGCACTGAGAAACAAAGGGAAACATCAACATTAGATGTGTAAAACAGAAAACTTTGGGCAGCAGATAGCCAGTATAACCTGGTGAATTTGTGACCTTGTTCATATTATAATGTGAAATTTTGGGGATCAAGAAGATTCAACAAGATTTTATTAATTTTTCATCGACCTCTTAAATACACTCTGTCTCCCACCTTGTATCCTATCATTGATATGATGACAGATTCTTGAGTAAACCCTGCCTTATTTGTGCTGCAAGTGCCAGAGAAAATGTCTTCTGAGAGTTTGGGGAAGAGATGGTGGCTCTCAACATTACAGGAGAGAGTTTGTATATGGATATGAAGCTGGGCAGTCTGTATGGAAACTCTGTGCTATAAAACCAAAATATCATGGTTTGATTTCTGACAGCTGCATAACAACCCAGCAGTTTTTTCCTTTCCCAACCTACCAGCTGTCCAACTAAATTTGGAAATGATTTATGTTCCCCAAAACCCAGCTGATTGACAGGCGGTGCAGGAAGGAGTGGTAGAGCCCCACTGTGCTGTGGCACCTCTAGGGCAGTGGGAAGGGAAGGGGGCAGATCACAGGGATACTCCCTCTGCACAGATCAGGGAGATTTCTCTTACCCAAAAGCTGAGCTATGCATGCCCAGGCATGGGAGAGAGCTGGCCTGTGATTTTTACTGGAATTCAAGAAGAAATGCACTACCCCAAAGGTTACATATTTTCCTGATTTGGAACCCAGAGGTAGATGGTATGGTGGATTATATATGTTCATCATACAGCAAGCAATCTGATAGCTCTTTCAGACAGTGTATATGTACACTAGTTTCAGGGGGGTAAAAATATAAACTCACTGGAGTCACTGATTTCCCTAGGTGATAGAGTTATTCAGAGAATATTAGTTGACAGCTACACCCACTTGCAGTCATCAATTCTGCAAGGGCTGGTATGGAAGTTTAAAATGCCAGTATTCGTCTCTTTCTCTCCCCTAAGTCTTCATTATAATGTATCTCACTATTTTCTAGAAACTTAGTCTACTTTTTTGGCAGATGTGACAGGCGGCTGTAACATTGATATCATCAGTGCTGTTCATCCTCCTTCTTCTTACAATGATTCTTAGCACATATTAATTAAGAGAAATAGAAAAGGTGCAATCAGTTTATTTAATGTAGTTAATTAAAAAGAATTAGTGAGCTGCTATCAGATAAAATTTGCCTTGTGCAATTGCGATTTCACAAATTTTAATCGATTTTTTTTCCCCCCCTTTAAACATAAATGTGCTTCTCAAAGTTTTCTTTCATTAACCGAAATATTTTATGGCACACAGGAGGGAAGCTTGAACAAATCTTATTCAGCTTATCAAAATATAAAGACACCCTGTAGATCTAGGACTTATGCTTTTCAAAGTTTAGTATTTAGACAGGGAGAGGAGCAAGGATGGAGAAAAGGCTTTGAATTCTTGTAAGCAATGGGTTGCCTTTTCCTTACATTTGCTTACATATTAGTTGCTATTAGTAACATTTTAAAATATGGTTTATAAGATAAACTTTTCAAATATTATGTGCCATATGCCCCAATATGCCACAAGTTAATTACATCACATGTGTAATTTTAAATATTTGAGCTAAGTACAGCTGGAGAGTTCAGTGGGACTTGTAATGAAATCCTTAGCATAGTATTTAATTACCTCGTTGTGCGATGCAACAGAAAAATATTTGGCCTTGCAAAGTGATCTAAAGGTCAGGAGATTCATCCTGCATTAGATGAAAGACAGTGCCAGGCAGATCAAGAAATACAGATAAAATAAGGAGATAGCTTAGGAAAATGAATGCTTTTGCTGATCCTGTGTGATAGTGCTGGAAGTAGGAGAGAGATGGTTGCTAATGATATAAGTGACCATTTCAGGACTTCGCAGTGCACCTGCAAACAAACTGAGGCTGGAAAGGTATACTTATATCCAGCTAAAGGAAAAGCATCTTGAACCTTCTGTCATAAGAGCTGCTCAAAATTTCAGCTCATTTCTGTTAGAAAAAATATTTTGAAAAACCTAAGTTGCATTTAAAATACTCTTGCTTTAAAATTTAATTTTTTGTTTGTTTTTTTTTTTTTAATCATTGGAATGATGAGAATTAAAGTGACACACTACAAAAAAAAAAGTCTTTATTGTCTAAGTTAAGAGGAGAAGACGTGCAGCAGGAAATCCCTGAAGAATGGGGTTTGTCTCAAATTTAAGGAAAAGATTGAGTGCTTGCTTTTTGAAGAGAAATAATTTTCCTAGGTTCCTACCCATTTGCAGAGCACCGCATTAATGCATCCTACTGGATCACAGACCTTTATTTTTCCAGGTGTGAGAACTTCCTAATTCTGTGAGAGTTAGCCCATAAATTCCTCAGTGTCAATGAAGGAGCAGTGTCTTTGCTGAAGACATGAATCGTGGAAACTTCTGAGCTGGAAGGAACAAAGAACACTGAGTTCAGTTCCTGGCTCTGCACAGGACAATCCCAAAAGTCACACCATTTGCCCACGGGTGTTCTAATTCTTCTTGAACTCGTGTCAGGTTTGGTGCTGTGACCACTTCCCTGGGGAGCCTGTTCCAGTGCCCAACCACCCTCTGGATAAAGAATTAGGAATTAACAAGTTACTCTTTATCCAGTGGAGATTCTGCATAATGTTACAAACTGGAGGACAATATCTTTTTAATCAAGGAAATATGTTCTGTATCCGGCCTTTTACTCTGCTCATTACCTCCTTTCTACCATGATCTTTGTTTTGCTTATTCCAAGTTTCTTTGGGTGTTTGACTCTAGTGCAGTGGGAGTGGGTAGCAGGGCTGAAAGATGATCCTCACAGAAAAGTTATGAACCAGGATAATCATCAGTTATAAAAAGTTATGCATTTTTGCATTTCATTGTTATAAGCTGGCAAAACTAAAGAAAACAAAAATCTCTCTTCTATGTAATTCTACAGATTCAGAGAAGGTAAAAATTCTGTAATTGAAATTGTGCTTGTATTTTCCAATGGAGAACAGAAGAACTTACACATTGTTAAATCTCTGCTAGTTTTGCTACTTGCTGATAGCTCAATGGTTTCAAAACATGCACTAGATTTGCAACCACCATAAATAGACTTCCCATATACTTGTATAGTACTTAATTATAAATACATTTTTTTCATATTAAAATAACAAAGGAAAAACAATGACTGCTTTATGGCACAACACAGAAATATTCTTCTGCTCATGCCAATTAATCTCACCCAGTTTGTATACAGTGTCAGAAGAGTGGCTCAGGAAGGATTTCAGAAACAATTTATTAAGACAGAAAATTTATTTAGATTCCCATAAAATGTACTGTCTGTGATAAATTTGTAACAGAAAACTGAAAAGAAATTATACAGTTTTTATGGAAGAAGTAGAACAAAATCATGGGCACAGAGGAAAACTGTGAATTTTTGCAGGAAAAAGTATGAGAAACTAATTCACATGAAGATTTGCTCTAGGTTTTTTAGAAGTGATAGGATACTCTTTTTCTATTGAGTAATGCAGAAAAGTGGAAGGCAAGCAAGAAAAAGGTGAAGATGGTGAAGTAGAAATTATGAATTCGTAAGTGTAAGGAAAGGCAAAATAATATTAAGTGATAGCAGATTTGTTTTCTTATCTAAATTTTTAGATGCGAAATTGCTGCTGAAACGGATTTTTAAAATATATCGTTATTTTTGCTGTGTGCTTATTTCTCATCCTATGGAATGGGAGTTTCTAGAATTAGCAGTGCCACGAGTTTCTTTGGAAGTGCCTGGTGTAACTATGTGCGTGTCGGTGGGCTGGCCTGGCAGGAAGGCGTTGGCATGCAGGTGTGTGGCTGCTGCGGTGCCACGCTGTGTGCACCAGAGCAACTGCACTGCAAACGGCACAACCACGCTGGTTTAAACCAGCTGAAAGCATGGTCCATGCACAATTGGTGTGTCTGTAATAACATAGCCTGCTTCAGGCATGTTTTAGCTTAATAAACAAAGCTATGAAAGGAAATGCAAAAGTGTATTGCCCTCACAGGTTTGGAACTACTGAAACACTGTTATATTCCTTGCGTCATAAATATCTCTCGTATACTAAGCTAATCCCTTTGGACTGATGAAGTATGGCAAAATAAAAGGACCTTTTTGCATCTAGCTTAAAAACCTTAAATACCATGAAAAATACAGCATTAATGTTGAATTTTCTGTTTTCAGAGTCAACAAGTGAATTCTGTTTCTTAGAATTTATCCCACTACTTTATTGCCTTTGGAAGCAATTTGAAAGTGTTGGGTGCATAATAGTCAATAAATCATAGGAGGAAAGAAGAAAAGCGTCTTTGTTCTTGAACAAAAAATCGTAAAGGCTGCAATATTATGCCATTTTTAAAGGAGAAAAAAAAGAGAAAATAACACACCAGAAAATCTATAAAATAAATACAGATTTGAGATCTGATAGAGCCAAACTGCAATAAGGTTAAAGAAGAGAAAAATTATTCAAATCTGACTGCCATAAACCGTTTATTTCAGCAACAGACCAAGGCTATATTCACAACAGACTTCTTTCCACTTAACTCTTATCTTTACGTTACGTTATGTCAGTGATGGAATACAGCAGCTCATGCAACAGTCATCACGAAAGCAACATTTTAATTGCAAGTAAATGCACGTATGTTAAATCTAATCTCCAAAGAGCAAATATTTACTAAGACTTTATGATCACAGATAGACTTGTAGAATAAACAAAGTCCACAGTATCAGCTTGTCTACATATGTACTTGACTATTTGGTATTTAAAAAGCATTAGACTACTGAATTCAAGGTACAGCACTGGCTCAATACAAACCTTCATTGCTCTCCTGCAATGCTAAAGACCACACACACAAAAATGCATTCTTATAAGGGAGAAACATTTGCAAAAGAGACTTCAGGATTTGAAGACTTTATAGGTCTTTGTAACCTTTTAAATAAACCGCATTTGTGTTTTGAGCTTAATTTCATTAGTTGTGATGTGTGGTTTGTTGTGTCTATGTAGATGACTATAAGAATTTCATACTACTGAAAGAATTAAACAGTTTGTTTGGTCATTCTAATAAGAAACAAAAATTGTATGAAAATTATCTGCTTTTCGAGTCTGTTGAAAATCATGTGACAAAATTATTAGTATTTTGAAGATAAATTTCAGTACTGACTATCATGTATCATACCCCAGATGTTATATAGTACCTAACTTGAGAAAAAATGGACAATAAAAGCAGGCACAAAGATAATTAAATTGTACATTTGAAAAAGCTTGGATTAAATGTCTTGTACAAATATAAAATCAGCACAAATTAAAATGACAGGAATTTGTCTGTCTGCATTTAAAATATTTGGAATAGAAGAAACTCTTGAGGCAGCAGATACCACATTTACCCCTAATAATGATCTCATAGGATAATAATATATTTTGGGAAAGAAAATTAGTTTTATAAACCCTACTGATTTACAGAATAATATTGAAAAAGTGCCATTAGAGGAAAAAGACTGAGAATTTAAGGACTTAAGGATAACTGCTGTGATGTAGTTCAGTGCTTTCTCTGGGCACTTTAGGTAAATTCTACTTCAAGGATGGAAAATGACAATTAAAGTTGCAGTTTTCTCTTTGGAAAAAAGACAAAATCCTTATCAAGCTTCTATAATTAAGGCTATCATCACATCGAAGTCTTTCTAATCCAGTTTGACATTTGAGGGACAGATGACTCAGGATCCTATTATCGTGTTGCATGGCAATAACCTCAAATACTAAATTAAATAAAAAACAGATATTTGGTAACTGATGTAAGAAAAACAGTCTATCCTAAAACTTGGGAACATAAAATTACCTGGGCTCACTGAACTCAGCAAGATACACAGAATAACATTATTTATGTGCGCTCTCTTTCTTTGATTCTTGAACTTAAAGACAAATCATGGATGTGAATAAGTAAGTTTAAGAAAGAAATCATATCTGACAGGTACAATTTACATCTTCTTTTCTCCATCAACATGTCCATCATGGATTTTCTCCATCATTACTAGTTTTCTTTCTCATTGGCCTGAGATTTTTGTTAATGCTAAAAAAAGCTAAAATTGAGATACAGTGACTAAAAAACAACTATAACAACTTTTAACTTTCACTCTCCATATAAACTGTTGGATACTAATTTGCATGCTAAAAAAAGAGAGACGCTTTAAAAATAAACTATTCCAACGTAACAGCATCTCAAAGTGAATTTCCCTCACCCTTGGGAGCATTATACGATGACTATGCTGAACTCTGCTCCTTTCACTCAAAAAAGCACAGCACCTTTTAGCTTCAAACTTTCCTTTCAATGCCACAGCCACTCCTTGGAACAGATTGGTGAGAAGGAAGAATGTCTCAAGTTCTGCTCCTCCATGGTAACAGTGGCAGTTCTCCCTTTAGCATGATGCAGCTCCTGCCACCTCCCAAATACTGTCCCCAGTACAGGAGATGGTGTTGTTTTGTGCCAATCATTGTGTGATTCAGTGAATGGCAGTGCGCAGAGTTTTTGCTAGAGGATGGGAGATCTTTAACACAGCAACAGGACTAAAAGCCAGGTAAACAAAGCTGTTTCTATTTGGAAAACATTGATGTTTGAGATCCATGTCTTTCAACCACGGGAAGTCATACTTCAAAGACCACACTGTTACACCCACATCTTTTGCATACATCCTGTTAAAAGAGTCAAAAACACCTGCCAGTTTCTTCATGTGTGCCTTGCCTCACCATATTACCTGCTCCTAGTGATGAAAAAGGGGGTAATACCCAGCTTAAGTTTGCTAGGAAATAGAGGCAAGACACATGCACTGCTAGTAATGCTGCTGCTGTAGATAATGTGTGTTCCAGAACCCATAATGCAAGACTCCAGGTTGAGCTTATAACCCAGAAAGTGATTTTAGGAAAAAGAAATCAATAATAAATGTGTCAGGATATGGTTTTGCTGTGGGATAATATTTTCATGATGATGTTCTCACAGTCAAGAAATTGTGTTATTACACAATATGTAGTTATCATAATTGAGGAAATGTCTTTTGTTACACAATCTGTTGACTGTCCTAACTCAATACCTGTGAGAGAGTTAATTTTTTCACATTGGCTCCTTCCACAATGAATTACTGTGAGCAGCAAGGAAAAAGACAGTGAGATTTCTACTTCTGTCTGAATTACTGCTAGCTACTAATTAAACTGAAAATCCTGTCTGTTCTTAATTTACATATTCCTCGATAAGATTCCTTTTTGCTCTCATTCAAGTTGCTGCTGCCTTCAGGAAATTGCCGCACCTTGTCTGTGCAACCAGGCAGTCATGCTGGTCAGCTGGCAAGAACAAATCAATGCTAGGCAGACACTGGTGGTGGCATCAGGAGTTTTTAGCAGGGTTCATTACTGCTAGACCGTATTTTCCTGCCTCGTTAGTCCAGGCGGTGAATCAGTGAGCTGGCTCTGCGCTGCTGTCCCGGGCCAGCTGCCGGCGTGGGATCCACCGAGCGCGCTGCCAGCACAGAGGCACCAGGCAGTCTGCTGGGGCTGCACACCGAGGGTGGCAGTGGCTGTAGCTCGGAATCACTCATCCTTCTCTGTCAAGCGCTGTCACTTAAACCACACAAACTCCCAGATGATGAAAACCAGACTGCGCCGTCGGATGGCACGTTGTGTCTGTCGCTACTCTTTATCTCCACCTGCTGGGTTATTCCAAACATTCCCAACCCCAACCTCTTTCCCAGAGGTGGAAGTACAAAAGCCGTAGACATGATAAGCAAATCCTAGCGATGATTATAACAACGCTTAACTAGAGATGCATAGAAAATTGTGGACGTGGAAAAAAAAAATGAAATGTTAGAATGTTGCAGATGGACTTTTCTGAGCCAGTATATTGTCTTGCACTTTGAAAAGGGGCTTTCATTTCTGTCTTTATGTTGCTATGTTACAAAAAAATAGAAATTATTAGGATTTTTAAAATGAAGAACCCAAGTCAAAGAAAAACACTCCCAAAACTCAGATTTATTTCTTTGTTTGTGTTTGAGGTGTACCCCAGTTTCTGTTACAACTTTAAATTCAAGTGCAACTTTCTGTTATAATTTAGCATTGTTATTTTTCTCCTTAAATGATAAAAGTTAATGTTTATTTATGGAGATTTACAACATTTAAAAACAAATAGTAGAATCATTAAATCCTGGAATGGTGTGGGTTGGAGCTGACCTTAAAGATCCTCTGATTTCAGCCCCTCCTGACATGGGCAGGGACACCTTCTACTAGATGAGCTCAAAGCTCCACCCTACCTGGCCGTGAACACTTGCAGTGTTCCTTGAACACTTGCAACGATGTCAACAACTTCTCTGGGCAATGCTATTAAGAAAACAAAACATTTAAAAACAAAAGTTCTTAGCAATATGTTAAGAAAAACTGAAAATTTTGTCTGTATTTAAACAGATCTTAAGGCTTGGACAACTGGATATACAGGAGTGTCAGTATCATTATTTAAAAATAAGTAGGAGAAAGACTTTAATTCATTAATAGGGTATTGTATGTATGGAACTTTGTGTGAAGAAAAAGTAAATGGAAAGAATGAATTTTTCACATACTCTGACACTGAGATATCTGTGGTTTATTTATCTCTTATAGAAAAGTGAGTTCCATTTCACAGGCTCAGTGCTTTTGAATTTTCCATCTCCTCTGCTCATAAATTTTTTAGAACACAGTTCTGTCATTGCAGTAGAAGATACCTGCTATGAAATATGCTGGTCATAAAAGTAGAAGTGATTTAGTATTGACGGCTGGGATGAAGAGAATCCTTTAATCCAAACTGCATATTCTCAGTTAGTTCAGTGGTGTGGGATTAACACCAATAAATTCAAAAGTGCTTCCTGCCTGGGGAGGTCCAAGTTGTTTAGTTCATGGACCCAGGCACTAAGTACTGTAATGTTATGGCAGAATCACTGCAGGTAATATCATTCCTATCGTGTTTTCACCTTGACTGGATGTGAGAAGTGTTTGATGACACAATGAAGGGCTCTCATGACTTGGCACTTGTTGATTCTGCCAGCTGTTGGGGTACTTGGGGTGGCACACTTAGGATCAGGAATGTAGAGCTAAAAAATGATGGCACAACTAAATGTATGGATTACCAAGGTGTGGAAACATAGCAAAACAAGTATCCTGAAGAAACTCTTTTAGTCATGTAAATAGCGTTGGGTACATATGGTCTAAATCCCATAGGAAGTGACCTGAGTTTGGCTCCAAGGCTATTGGAGCATTGACAATTTTTGTTGGGGTTTTTTTTTTGTGAGGGGGGAGGGATTTGGGGTTTTGTTTGTTTATTCAGTATTTTGTTGTTTTGCATTTTTTTTCTCTCACTTAACAGCAGACATGTCAATGAACCTGAAGAAATAGAAGCAGTTTTCCCAGGATCAGTACGATGTCTTTGATAAGGAAACACAGAAAGCAGATATTATCAATGGTTAAGATATCAACATCAGTGAAGAGATCATTAATACAGATTTTTAAGGAGGAAAGGAGAGTTTTGCGAACTTTTTCATCTTGTCAAAAAAAGACAAGAAAACTTGGATAGTTGAGAGATTAGAGATTAACAGAAAGTGGAAGATAGTGTTTTCTTCAGAGTCACAATTTGGATTAACTCAGAGACCAGGGTTCAGGAGAGCTTATCTAATTTTTTTGTCTCAGAATCTGAATCTGTAGTGAATTAAACTCTTTAGAGAACAAGTTCAACCAATACAGAATATATTATATCAATCAATCAATTTTCCGTGATCAGGAAATGTGTTATAATGTAGCATGCATGTATGAGATATGCAAGTGTATTTTTCATAGCACATCATTCATACACTACAGAACATTTCATTGTGTTCTGATGTATCATTTAAAAACCAGAATCTGTAATGTGATGCTACAGAAATTCTATTAACTTAGATGCATTCACACCTGTACAATGACTTGGAATCTTCAGAAAGAAATATTTAAATAAATGCAAAGTTTTCCACTGAAACCACTTTGTCCTATATAAAATACAGTTTTAACTATATAAAAATATTTCAATCTATAAATATTAGAATTTCTAATAAACCCTGATGCTATAAGCTATTTTTATGGGGTATTATATGGTACATACATTGTTTACAAAACTTTAACAACTACTGTAGGAGTATTAGGAATATTATTAATTTAAGTATATGGCCTCTGTAGTTTAGAACTCTTTTTTCAGAGTCAGACCTTAAATGTGTTAGTTTTTTCAATAATTAAAAATAAGACTAACCAAATTTGCTCTTATTAGAAAAAAATTGGAGGATGGGTTGAGTTTCCTGAACTTAGACATCCCTTTATTTAATCTTTGTGGTGTTTCATGCCTGGTCTCCATTCAACACTCTTGATTCCTGATTGTGCCCCTAAGGTCTTGTGTCCTGCCTATAAGATCAGATCTTACAGATGATTTAGAGACTCTCATATAGCTCTGGTGCTCATGTTTAGGCAGCTGAAGTCACTGCTGTGTGTACTGTTAGACCATCAACCAAAGAAGGATTGAGTTCAATACAGCTACACTTGGGGGATTATTTGTAATCTGAACTCCTTGTACAGTCCACAGGGATCAGTCATTCAGATCAGTTGCCTAGAAATAATCACCTAACATCAGCATGAAATGCTTTAGGATCTCTCACCTGATTTCCCCATTTTGCTCTAGAAGAACATGGGTTTTCCATGAGTCTTATCTGTTGATCCCCCATGGATATCTTGGATTCTCCAGGGCATCTCAAATTATACTATAAATCTTGGTTTCAGCAAACTTACCCAGGCCTTAGTTGAGTCAGATGATAGAATCTGCAGTCACCCAGCTGAGTGGATGTTGGTGTCCACATTGGGCTCTCAATAGCTCTCCAGACCCCTCGGAGTGGGTACTTAGATTTATCTGTCTCCTGCTCTGAGCAGAGTCTCACCTCCTTTATTTCTTTCAGAGGTAATGGGAGATCAAGAGACCATAGATCCACGTGGCACTTCATCAGAGGGAGCTCGGGAGGCTAAAACTAAGTGAAGTGAACGACACTCTAAAGAGCCTCAAATTCCTGTTGCTATTTCCTTTCTAGCAAGAAACAAGAAAGGAAGAGAGGTAGGCAGAAAGGCAGGAAAGAGAAAATGTGTGGGCAGAGAGAGAGAAAGAGAAAGGAAATAAAAGAAAGAGAAAGGGAACAGGAAGGAAGGAAGGAAGGAAGGAAAAGAAAGAAAGAAAAAGAAATAAAGAGAAAGAGAGAAAGAAAGAAAGAAAGAAAGAAAGAAAGAAAGAAAGAAAGAAAGAAAGAAAGAAAGAAAGAAAGAAAGAAAGAAAAAAGAAAGAAAGAAAAGAAAGAAAGAAGAAAGAGAAGGAAAATGCAGGCTTGTAACTGTGCTAAACATCTCCCCACACAAGAGCACTCGTGCACAAGTACATGTGTGAATATGTATGTGTGTGGGTATGCATGTATGTTTGTGTGAGTGTTTGAAGTCACCATTAATACAGGAATGCATCTACAGTTTAGAAACAGAAATAAACACTGTCAAATCATTCAGGATGTGTGAAAGCACTGACCCTGTGTTTGTGCCCTGGAGCTATTTATTTTGTCTTTATCCTAAGCTCTTTGTTGAATAAATGTCGTCTGCTTCCACAAGGAACTAAAGACCACTTAGCTAACTGAGATCTAAAACGTTTGTGTTTTTATCTGCACTGTGTTTATTGGAAGTATTTTAGTGACAGGAATAAATTTACCACTTGCTACTCATACTATAGCCCTCACTAATGTTCAAGATTAACATTTTGTTTTTCAATATAACTTAAATGCATTGGTATTGAGAAGAAATGGAAATTTGTTTGGATAATTGTGCAGATCTACAACAAATAACATCTGGGATGTCATGAACATGATAGATATTGACTAAAACTAAGGTTTGCTGTGTTGGAACAGAAATAAGAGTAACTTTGCTGATAAGTAATCCAGAAAAGGTAGATGCAGAGAGACATACAGACATAACCTGCCCTTCAACTATGCACATACACGAGCTTACAAGAGGAAGGTTCTTCTGTCCCATCTGTGTGCAGGTAATGATACTTGTTCCATCTTGTAATCCAGACCAAGTAACCTTACAAAAAAATAGAAAAAAATTATGATAATTTGGGTAAATATATGACAAACGGAAATTGCATGGATCTTATCAACCTTCCTTTCTTTCCATTATCAATTACAGGCAACTATTCTTTTCAGTAATTATATTAGTGTCTTAACTTCCTTGCTTTGCTACAGTGCAATCTTGCTGTAGGTGTCAAAGGTGGCATGAGGAGGGTAGTAGAGAGGAAGCAGTAAAGTTGAAATGGTATCACTTGTTAAAGGACAGTAATAGTTGGGGAAAAAAAGGAAAGAAAACTACAAAATATATTTAAGAGATGCTGAGAACTAAAATTTCTGTCTCTGGTGGTAATCATGGGCTCTATAGAAAGATACTGCTTTTATGGCAGAGTAAATTCTCTATCCCTTTGCCTCTCTTTGCCATGTTCCACAGGATGATTTTCTTTCTCTTTTCCCTAGGCTGAAAGAACCTCACCATCTCTCTGCCTCTCTTCTGCTTTCCCCTAATTACATCTCCTCTACTCCACAGTCACCAACTATCTTTTCTTTCAAAGTTGATCTAATTGATACATATCTAACTAAACTCTGACTCATTGGTCTCTACTAGTATCTAGTTTTTAAAGTTCTTTCAGACCTAAAAAAGGGCCTGTGTGCCTGAAAGCCTGTCTAATTTCTCCAGCCACACCAGGTGGTAGAATAAAAGGTACTGTGTCTGCCTGCAGACCTTGCCTTTCTTTGTTAGAGGCCTCCTGTGGAGCACCGGTGTGAGTTCAGAATTCCCTCTACTTGAACCTGAAGAGCTGGGGAGCAATTTTTTGACAAAGCATTATGACTCATTAGTGACTCAGAAGCTGAGCTGGCTCAGGCAATCCCTGTGAGATTTATATCAAGGCATTCAATATGATTGATTCCCCAAGTACTGAAAGCAAGAAGTTCCTCAAGGTACCTGGTGACCCCAAGAGTGGCTTAAATTTTCATCCCATATGTCTCTGTTCTGCCTCTCTTTTTTGAGGTAGTTGGTGTCCCCTTAAATACCAACTTCTTCCCATTTTCAAGTTGTTTTTGAGATATGGAAACTGCAGAGAGCATAAAAAATAGCAGCAATAAAATCTAAGACAGAAATTGCTGTCAAAAGTAAACCCGCTACAGTTCTTTGGGACCTAATGTGGGACTTCTTAAGAAAGAGTAAGGAAAGTGGTCAGTAATTTACAGTAAAAAATAAAATAAAATAAGGTCTGCACAATACTCTAGGTCTTCTTTCCTTAGCTTTAAAGAACAGAATAGTTGTCAAAGCCTAAATATGTTTTTGTTTTCTTTTAGAAGCTATCTGAATATCATAACTTATTTTGGAAAGTGCTTATTTAGCAAGGAAAGAAAACTGAACAACTAGCTCTATAACCAGGGGAACAATTATACTTGCCTTAGTAATGACCTTTTTCAGCTTGTTAGTAAAGAAGAAGAAGAAAAAATCCTATGTGCATTAAGTAGAATAATACTCATCCATTTCTACTTAGAGGAACAATTATTATTCTGGAGGCCTAATCTACAGGTTTTGAGTTTCCACCATTTTTAGACCACAAGTACTGCAGACTCTGCAGGTCTAGGGCCTCTTGTGAATCCTCTCAATCCTCCTAAACTGGCTATGGTCTGTCTGTAGAACTGTGCTGTAATTCTAATCTGAATGTGTTCCTGGAAAATGTGCAAACAGAAACACTATTAATTATATCTTAAGGGACCTGCCAAAAGAAAAGAAACACCTTCACCATTTCACAATTTCATTGCCACCTCTGTAATATTTAGGCTGACTTTTCTGAAAGACTTTTTGAAGGGATAATGCAGATAGTTAAAAGGGTTTTAAACATAGAATTTCTTCTCTTGTTTTGACAAGAGAAGCAAGTGGAACTATAGCTAGGTTCATTTTAAAATAGATGATTGTCAGTTGTCTTTATGATATGCATATTTTATGCATTTGTCCAGACGAATGAGAAAATATCAATAAAATATATAAGCCTTCATAGGGCTCAATGTACTTTGGACAGCCGGTGAATGATGATGAGTCTTATGAAAGTACAGATATACGTGGGTTGTGCTGCCTGTAGGCACCAAGGTTTCCATCACAGCCCAAGATCAGTCTGAGATCTAATTGAGACTAAAGATATAGCAGAATAAGACAAAATGATGATTTGTTAAAATCATTGACAAAACTGTCACTGTTTTCCACACAAGTATCACCTATTTTATTATTTTATTATTTTATTTTTTTATTACTCTTCTTTTTTGAAATCAATTTTAATTTAGAATATGATAATAAAAAGATTAGCATTTTTTCATGAAGTAAAAATATCCAAAATCTTTTTCTCACCCAAAATTAACTTTATTGTGTTGGTTTTATGCCTTCTTGTTAGTAGCCTGTGTTTTCCTTCTAAGTTGTTCCTTTTAGGAGACTGCCTGTGTTTCTCTTCATTGCATCATTGCCCTATCTCTCCTTTCCAAAATTAAATTGATGTTCCAGGTGCTCAAAACTCTATTAAAAGCCCACATTTTAATTCCATGTCACCTCTGAAAATCAGATAATAAATTTAATTTTGGCAAAGTCAACTAGAAATAAGTATAACAAAAGAAAAAAATGCTATAAGGTAATGAAGATTCAGACAATATTCTTTGAACACTGAGATGCCTGAAAATGTGTTCTCTTCCATCCGTGCATGCCTATGTTAATGAATTAAATGAGGTCAAAGCAAGAAACTAAGAATTTTCATGCTACACAGTGTTTAATTATTCATATTTCTTTGGCGTGGTTTTGGTAAGGCTGATTAGCACTATCTCAGACAACGCCTGGGTAAGGTTAAGGGGGCAGCATTCCCTGAGGACAAACCAGTGTAATCATCTTGTTCTGGGATGTGCCAGAGGCAGTGACACATTTCCTTTGCCAAGGAAGCCAGTGAGCAAGAGGCACGGGAGCTTTCAGAGAGAGCGAGCCCGGCCGAATCCTTCCCCGAGGGCAGCAGCCCTCACTCCCCCAGGGAGCAGCCTGCTAGGAGCGCCTTCGGCCGTGGGACGCTCTGGGGCCTTTGCGGTCAAAGAAGGTTTGAGTGTCATTTCCTGCCCAAACCATTAAGGGGAGGATTTTGAGAAAACGAGGTTTTGAATTTTTTCTTTTTTTTCCGGTTCAATCCATACACTTAGGTAGTCAGGAATGGGAATTCAAGGGCTGTAGAAGAACTGAGACTCCTGCCTGTTGGCTGGGGAAAGTCAAAAGAGTACTCCTAGCTTGTGTCAATTTATGGCATTTTTTTTTTCTGTACTAACTATCTAATAGAAAATTTATATATATAAAACTTATGGAGAGGGGTTTGAAATCTATAGCTCACCACTCAAAGCCATTTCTTACTAGACTGCCTATTTTGTTCTTGCCCTATTGTTCTTGAAAACATTGCACAGTATGTCCTTCCCACCTCTTGAAATTTTCTTATAGCCTTGAAAGGAAGTCTGTAAAGGGCTATTTTAATATAGAGTGCAGAAGACAAAATGAAATATATACAAAATATACAGTTGTACTTTTCTGCAAACCCATACGAGACTGGCCAATTGATTTTTTGCTAAGTTAGCAGCTGGTTTATTTTCTGTATGTGTGGTGCCATCTTGCCTTGTGTGCTGGGTTGCTCTGCTGTGTCTCTGCAAAAAAAGCAAAAATGGGTTATTATAATATTGTGTTAAAAATGTCCTGAAGATCTGCATAGTGAGAACCCCTAGGAGGGTGGGAAGGGGAAAAATAAAATCACACACTTTCATAGACCTGTGAAATGAAGCCTGCAGACTATGGCTCAGAGTTTATTTCTCAAAGAAATCTGCAATAATAATTTCCATTCTGAATGGACTCCCAAAGCAATGTAGTTTTTGGCATCATTTCAATATGCATTGAACACTGATGTTTAATTAATATTTTATTAATTTTTGATGCTTGAAACCAGAGCCTGGAAGACTATTTTTTTGTGGTAAATGTAGAAAATATTACACACGTCTGAGTTTCTGAGGTCATATGATACACACTCAGACACTATAGTGACCTGTAGTTTTGGAATGTAGAAATGCACTGTGTCATTATTTTACAAGTGGTAAATCGTGGGAAAGTTTGCCAAAGTGATAAAAAAAAATATCATCAACAATACAGATAGGCAAATGGAGAGGGGAGGGCAGTTGCTCACCCAAATCCGATTGATGAACATAGTGGTTCTCTATTGAAGACATTTTAAACTACAGAAAGTGTATAAATGAATTGCCATAATATGCCATAGCCTGCTGTAAGAGTGTTTAATTTCCTTCCATGCAATGAAGAGCCTTCTTTTTCCAACTGCTGCTTAATATCTGATATTAATATATGTATAGCATCTGTACATTAAATCAGCATAGGTCAAAATATATTGCTGTCCTATTACTAACATAGCTAGTATCTTTTTCTATTTTATTAGCCCAGGGTATTGATGCTGTTCAGATCAAGGTGGATCATGCAAATTGGATATACATGAACTTACTTATAGATGCAGCCTATCATAAAGCGTAAGAGAACCTGATGAGACTGAAGGAGTTAAATTGGTGTCATTATCCCTGTGTATCATTTGTATTTCTGTAATATATTGATGTTACACAAATCTAAATTTTAATCCAGCAAAAATTTCTCTTCTTAGGTGTACAGGCAAAGCAGGTTTCACATTTTTGACTGAGAATTAGACTTTCTTATATTATAATATCTAATGTATGTGAAGTTATGAAGAAAGGACAAAAGAAATGATGCAATGTGACTCTGGAAAAGTACTAAAATGGCTATCTAATCACTACAACTTTTTTCTCTACATTAGGAATGAAGTTATAAATAAATGATTTTTTAAAAAAGATGTATTTTCAATATGGAATATTTTTATTTCAAGATAGTTCCAGTTTTTAGCAAATAGCAATTTTGTTTTTCCATGCTCCTCCTCCTAGTAAATTTCTGCTTCTCAGATTCTGCATGGTATAAACAACAAACTACAAACTACTCTTGTGGTCGTATGCAACACACATACACTTAAGGAAGTCTTGAACTTATTACTTGTATACGTGTTACCACAGTGTAAATTCTACAGTGCATTTAAATTTATTGCTTTACTCTTCTGTCGGTGCTGTTTAGATTCTCTTACCCAAAAGCATTGGGTTCAGAGTTACCTTTCAGGGTTTTTTTCCTGCTACTGACAAGGTAAGAAAATAATGTTTTAAAATACTACGTGTTGCACAGTTTGACTTATTCAAGTCCATTGAAAGAGGAGAAAGATGATGTTTTTGTACAAGCCTTCACCACAGAAGTGCTTCTCCTTACTCCTGGGATCTTTCTGCTGAATTTCCCTGATTTTGAATTCTGAAAATTTGAACAGTTGGACTTGCTTTCAGCACAAGCCAAGTTTAAAATCAAACATTTGTAGAGCATTATCTTTGCTGTCAACTGTCAGGCAAACTGGCATGATGCTACACACTGAACTGTGCTTCACACATATTCACATTCACTGCAAAAATCACTATTTCCTGTACTCTGTGAAAAAGGGAAGAAATTCACTCTTCTATAAACAAAAGCTGAATTTTGCAGTGCCAAACCCAGAATTAGCTGAGGCTAGAACGCAGCTAGATTATAAGAATTTATTTTTTCAATAGTTTTTTAAAGCCAATTAAATAAATATGTTCAGATATTTTTCAAGAATCTGAGAGATTCTTTGTTAAGAATTTGAACTCTGAGCTTATTAGGAAAGATCCAGATTAGAAAATATATTTTGTCTGCCCGACAAATTGAAGAGACCTGCTGAGCAGTGCACTCAGAAGTGAGAATAGTGAGCTCTGCCACTTCATTAAATTGTTTTTTTTCCTACTCCTTTTTCCTTGTTTTAATAAGCAAAAGTTGTCCAGCATAATTCAGGTTACTGGGATTAAGAGACTGGGATTTTTAAATATTTTCATAGGACTACAGGGAGAAAGAAAAGTCAATTTTTTGATAATGTTTCATATGCCAGGGAGGATTAGAACATGAGGAAGAATGCTGGAATGGAAAATTAATTTGATGGCATTACAGCAGTTTTGAAGAAGAAGTTAGGGAAAAAGTACATTAATTTTGAAAATAAAGCCCTCCTTCACAAATTGAATAATACCTTGTCCTACTTTTGGTGTCATATATCTATATATTACAAATTGACTTTGAATGCTGCATAATTTTTGAGGTTTGAGGAATTTTTTCTGCTCCCCCTTCTATCACTTTCTAATAAAATATTAAGAAAATTAGGCTCATCGCTGCTGCAAATTTGACAGTTTTAATGAGGAAATATTTCTTGCCTCTAAGCTCTAATTGTGGAAAATTGAGTTTTTGTGTATGGTGAAACACAGAAACAAGTTTCCTGGAGAGCTGGTGGATGCCCCATCCCTGGAAACATTCAAGGTCAGGCTGTACTGGGATCTGAGCAATGTGATCTAGTTGAAGGTGCCCGTGGTCACTGCAGAGGGATTGGACAAGTTGACCTTTAAAGGTCTCTTCCTACCCAAACTATTCTGTGATTCTATGACATATATTTTTGTATTGTCATGTCCTTCATGGTAACCTACTTCGCCTGCCCTCCAAAATTCCCCTTAAAATTTACAGTTGAGGATGATTTGCCAGAAATACATCTTGCTTTAAATGCTGTGCTTTGAAAAATGTGCAGGACTTTTGGTGTGCTGGTCACCACAATTCTTCTAATTATAAAGAGTGTTGGTTGAGTGGTTTTATGAAGTATTTTACAATATATGAATATCGAGACAATTTTTTAAAGAAAAAGATATGCTAATTTATTTGAAAAAGAATATTTGTTACAATATTTAGAAAAAAGAAATAGCAATATTGGTTTTGAAAAAAGAAAAAAAACCAAAACATTATTTTGCTTATATTTGCTTCCTTTGTATGTATAGTCAGGACATCCACATGAAGCCAGTGGTGTACTCTGTGTAAAGCAAAGATACTGCTTTTGTTCATAGGATTCCTGATTAGAAATTCATAGAGGGCTACTAAAGTCTTGGTATGTGCTCTGAGCCCGCTCCTTAGGGATACAACCAGCAAAATAATTTTTGCCTAAACCTTCATAAAATGTGGGGAAACTCTCCAATTATTACTATTGATGCATTAAATTTCTGAGGGTAAATTACCTATCATCATTGCTATTAATCCCATACATATATCCACCTTTAGCTGTATCTAAGATCCTATAGGATCTCAACATGTATGCCATTTCACTGTTTGAACAAGAATAATTTGAATTCTTTTTTGCATATTAGCTTGGCCTTCCTGGTATTGAAATACAGCACTTCCTAGCATAAGCAACATAATAATGTAATCTGCCAAAAAACCCCAAAACAACAAACAACAAAAGCAAAATTTTGGCAGTAGCAGCAGCACCTGGAAAGGAGCTAAAAATAAATTTATCAGTGTATAAATGGTCTACACATAGACTGTGCTGACAGTGATGACAAAATTCCACCCCAGATAATTAACATTTAACCAGTTTTGTACCACTTAAAATCTTTTTTCTTCTTATTTGGGCCTTTTCTAGTTCTAGTAAATATTTCTTTAAGGTATATGTAGGGTTCAAGGTGTGGGCAAACACAAGACCTTCTGTTTTGTTCTCTATCCCTCTTTCAATATATTTGTTTGAGTACTACATTGATATTTGTGTAGGTTGATCTATCACACAGGCAGGTTTTACTCCTGGATTGTTATGGTCTGCTTAGAAACAATAATTTTATATTGCATCTGCAATTTTTTTTTATGTGCATCACTTCCTGTTTATCTGAATTGCACTTCAACTGTAACTTAAATGTCCAGTCACTGAATATGGATTTCTTCTAGTCTGCCCTCATTCTTAGTATCCTTAATATCTACTTGGTGTTTTCAGCAAACTACAATTTTCCTCATTTTTTCAGAGCTTCAGAACCTTCAGAAATATGGTCATTAGGAAAGTGATGGTGGCCTTTCACTTCAAGGGCAGAAAGCAGCCATTCGTTCCCAACTTTTGTTTCCTACCTTTAAATCAGTCTGTTGTGGTGGTGTTGTTTGGTGATTTTCTTGTTTTCTGTTCTTGTTGTTGTCTTTTGTCATTCCTTTATGAAAGTGTGCCTGCAGAGTATGTTTCAATGCAGTGAAGAGCTTCCTAAATTTTTCTGATTTCTCCTATGGAGCTGAAATAGCTCAGGTTGAGTTTAAGTTTTATAATGTTTTAAACATTAACATTATCCTATATTAAGGTTTTCTATTGTCCTGCAGCCCAAATGCTCTTCACAACAGAAGCTTTCTTTGTGCCTGTGTTTTGTCACAGGGAATCTTAAAAATGACCACAATGAAAATGGCAGGAAATGCTAACACTGGCTTTTGCTTTCCCCAGTTTGAAGTCATATCTACTTGAGGTAAATTTAATTCCTGTTACAGCTCCCTACAGTCTCCTATTCTCTCAAATGCTCAGAATTCTGGTGTGGATCGTGTCAGACTGAATCCAGCTCCCTCATTTGTATGTCCCCCTCAGGTGCTGAGCCAGGCTGGGTTTGCTCAGCTGGAGTGGTGACAGCAGGGCAAGGACACTTTGTTTTATGGCCACTTGACCTTACCTGTACATATTTGCAAAACCAGAAAAGTGCAGAAGGAAATCAACTTCTTTCTTTGTAAATTACTGTACAGGATAAGAAACTAGGTAATTCCTTTTTCCATACCTTTTTCTACAATTCCTTGCTGCTGTTCTCCTTTTCCATGTCTCCTTCCCAGCTCAGTCACTTTCATTTCCGCAACACCTCTCTTGTGTTTATTTTCCCTCTTCATTCCTATAATTTAAAAATTTAACCTTTATAAAATTAAGCTAACACACATAACTCCCTCAAAGCTGCTTTGCTCACTTAATTTCTATTTTTTGTTTTTTCCTTTTTTTGTGTGTTTATAGATGTCAGCACCTCTGCAGCAACCTGTCTTTTGGCATGTTTTTATGTCTTTTGCTGTAAGGATGAGGGGTGCTGAATGACTATTACCAAGACTAATATGAGAAGTTATTTTGTATGACCATGTTGGCTGATAATTTGGCTGTCTGGGGAGTTAGAAAGGTAAAAGCCAATTTGATGTTATATTAAAGAGAAAATTAATTTCAAGATTCCAGAATGGATTAAAGGCTGGAAAATCAATTTACTTGGATTAGAAGTAATTGTTGTGAAAAACATGTATTTCTAGGAGGAAACCTTTGTTTACTTTTGACTAATGAGTTTAAAACTTCATTAAAACTTCATTATGGTTATTTTTTAAAGAGTGATTAGAAATTCCTGGCTAAAGAAAAACATACCAGGTCAGAAAATATCAAGAAATATCTGCAAAGGCACCAAGCTGCTATTCCGTCCACTCACTGAAATAAGAGCTGACAATTAGATTTTGCTCAGATAGGAGCCACTTGAAATTAGAGACAGCATTGCCCTCTGACATTGTTACTTTTTGCAAGATGGGAATTTGGTCTATAAGTAGATCAAGAATCCTTATGAACCTAACTGATATATGATCATTCTGCAAAATTCACTCCTTAGGAGATTCTCATACTTGCAGCCTTGCCAAAGTATGGAAAAACCACCAAAGAGCCTCCAGTAAGGACCTCTGCAATGGACTGCTGAATTTGTTGAGATGATACACTGAGCACTTGGACGAAACTTTGTGTCAATGTTACTGAAATTTGAAGACATAACTTCATAGGATGTGGAATCAACCAACTGTGAAACTAATTGTAATTAGTGATCTGCATGGAAAAGAAAGTTGCATATACAAGCAACGGGCAAGGCAAACTGCATCTCTCCTGTAATGGGAAATTATTGGGAAATTTTGTTAGTGAATAACTATCATCAGCCGAAGACGTTTTAGAAGATGGAATAACAGGGCTTTGTGGAAAAAAAAAAGACTTAAATATTTAAAGTGGATTAAACTACTTGATATTTGTATATGAAGACTTCAGCAAATATATAGGTGTTTATCTTGATCTTGCATATGTCTTTGTGTGCTATGTCTGAGTAGAATAACACAGGATAAATGAAACCATTCTACCTCTTTTACTATGAATCATGGTAACTTGACAGCAAACCCCACATTTACTATGAGGAAACAATATAAAGGAGGAAGAAAAACAACCTTCTGCCCCAGCTTTGGTAAAATCTTTGGCTCATTCTCTATAGGTGGAATTCACCACTTGCAAAGCCAGAATGGTGCACGTCTGCCCCAAAATCTTGCATTGTATCTGCCAGCCCTGAGTTTGTGTCTGTGATATCCCAGGCGTCTCAAACAGAACTACATACCTGTATTTTACCACCTTACATCAACCAGCTAACCTGGAACAGCCATAAGAATGCATAAGGATGCAGATAAGTATAAACACCTATGCCTAGGTACCGCTGGTTATAAAGTGAGTTTAGACACCTGGTGTGTCAGAAGAAATGCACATCATATCACTGCCCAACCAATCACATCCAAAATACTTATTTCTTTAGACCAAGATAACTTTTTACTCTTCTGCCATACCTAAAGAACAGTTCTTGATGTGTGATTGTAGTATTGAAGACACTGATTAGTAAGGAAGATCAGCTGTAGCTGACTGTGTGTACATAACTCCACTCCTTTTCATTCCAGAATACATTAGAATACTTTGACAAAATACAGTGTCATATTTATCTCAGTCTTCCTACATTAGATACTCTATCTGAGCAGGAATTCTTACAGGCTTGGCAACACAATTATTCTGTCGTGAGTGTCCTGACTTTCCCTATTCGAGCATGAAAGACAAGTGGAGGATTCCTTCGTGAAACATGTTAGCATTAAAGGACATCTGAGAGTCCTCTTCCTTTCCAGTTTGATGTTTACAGAAATGACTAGAGGCTGTGTGTTAAATATTATGTCATCAACACAAATGTTTGCACTACCATGTTCCTGAAGTAGACCTGGCCCTGGGATACGAGGTTCTCTCTTCAGTACTATTAATTTATCATTTTTCTCGCCCCGCAAAATAGGTGATAAGAATAGATCTTTTTTCTTCTATACTGTATTTGCCTCTATAGAAATATTTTGGTCAAATATGCAATATATACAACATGCTAGAAATTTTTTGGATCCCTTTTTTTTCACTCAGAACATCAGTGTTGATAGTGATATTTAGCAAAGTACACAAGTGCTTTTATTGGTTTTCCAGCATGGATTCACCCTAAACATGGAAATTTTTCCTAAATGAATAATCAGTGCTTTTAATTAATTATTCTGTCTTTCCAAAAATTTTCAAGAGATGATTTTGAAGTTACTCGGGGTTCAACATATGATATAAAATCTGTACTTCTGCAGTAGTCATTTAAAAACCATGAGCCCTACCATGAGCCCTACCCACATACCCCAAAGTGTGTCATGTTGCTCCTGCAAATCCTGAACAAAATGAAGCAGCTAGAGCAAAAGAATTCCCAGAAACTGGTTGATATCTTGATAAAGGTGGTACCCAAAGGAGAAAGTGAAAACCAGGGATATTTCTCATTTTGTGAAGAGAGAACAAAAGAAAACAAAAGGAGACTAAGAAGGCATGATGACTATTAAAAATAAGCCATGTTGTGATGAACCCCTTAAAAGACTGTGACAGGCTATGGAACATTAAAAAAATTAATTCAATGAAGTACTCGGCATTTTTTTTCCTTTGAAGATGAGAGACTTGTAGAGCAAATAGGATTTAAAGTGTTCTGCTGCTCACATAGAGCCTTGCCTCGTGGCATCTGTTAACAATGACTTGTTCCAGGTTCAAATGTAGCCATTATTAGAATAGAAATTTGTATTAACTGCTTTTTCAGTTAGAACAAGCTTTCTCAGTGACAGAGAAAACAATTGAATGCAACCTTTAATGGGACAGTGTTTCCTCTGAGAACACCGTGGGATATGAGGTCTCCTTCAGTAATTTTGAGTTAATTGCACACAAAAGACTGCAGGAGATGGTATTTGTTTAAAATTGTTGCTGGCATTGCAAGAAGACATGCCACTCCTAATTAAATTGGAACACGTAATTCTGCGTGGAAAACTGGTTATGCCAATACGGATCTTAAAACATCTTGGGGTGACAAATATTAGAAAGAAGACATAAGTATAAGTAGCAAATACATGATTCTAGTTAATTTCAAATAGATTTCCAAGAATACATTTTTGAAATAGCTCCAATTTTACTTACCCTTTGTAAAAAAGCCAGTTTGTTTGACCTTACATTCTGAACATTCTTGGCTGTATTCAGGTTTGGTGAAGTGACCTAGATTTCACAAGAAATCCATAAAGCAAGTAATTTGTGTCCTTTGGGCATCTGTGAATGAATGCCCAAAATCACTGTCAAAATTTACATCTGCAAACTGAATAACCAGTACTGTTATTTTAAGAAAAACTTATATGTTCTCCAGCCTGCAGCATAAGTACAAAAGGTTCTTTGGTAACTGATACTAAATCAAAGAGCAAAATTCAGAATTAAGGTAGGTTGTATCTAGTCTCAAAGCAACACATTAACTTTCACCTCTAAGTGTTTTCTTTTGGAAATAAAGGAATTAAAAAGAAGAATGAACAGAACATTTCTTCGTCAGTCTGGACTCCTATACTCTAAATTTAGAACAGAATCTGTGTTCGTTCAGCCAAATAAGAGAAATTATCCTCTTCCTGAAAATTTGGCAGGCCAGAAGCTGTCCTTGTACATTAGTAGGTGACATAAGGGTCTAAAGTGAAGTATAAAGGAAAGATAAACACAGAACTTATTTCATAACGTTTAGTCAACACAGCAGTAGAAAATGTTTATCACAAGAGCTCAGAAATCAGCCTCCAAGTTTCTTGAGGGTCTGATCAAATTTAGAACTGTCATCACTGTCATCAGAAACTTTCATGACTTCCTATGACATGCAGGAAAGTTTATTGACAATATAGAAGGGTACAAGTAGTAATAATAATTAAAAAAAAAACACCAAAAAATAACCCACGCATAAGAAGTACTATTTAGATACAAGAAAAGAAAACAATTCTCATTTTGCTATAATGGTTTGGGTATACCATCTCAGGATGTCTTCCATTCCTGGAACCCATTTAGGTGCTAAATTTAGTAAATGTACAACAAACTTCCATCTAAGCTTTCCACCTGGAACTCATGTTTCCTTCACAATCTCTCTGCTTCAGATATTATTTCCCTCTTGCACCTGGTGTAAGCTCCTCAGAATTTCGCTGTGCTCCTGGACTCTGTTTTGTTTCTATGAAGTGACATTTTCAATAAACTAAAAAATCTCAATTACCATAATCCAAGATGCCATTCCCTATTATACTTTGACAATCCACTGCAAGGCTTAGCAGAAGAAAATAGACTGGTGAACTCACATCAACTTTAGAAAAATGTTAAATTATTTTCTCTGTAGTTTGCAAGTGGTGGTGATCTATTTCACTCCTTTCCATATTAATACCACTTTAATTAAAAAAAAAAGAAAAAAAAGGATAAATGCTCGCCTAAGCATTGTGAGATGTGCTTATGTATTCTTCATACCATGTGTGCTACTCTTCTAAAATGATAGTCGTGACAGTGTTTATTCAGGCTAAAATTTTGACAGGACAGGCTTTGAAATGGGCATTAAATCTTGTAGGTACTCCTCATCCCCCATATCCCCCCCACTAGCCAGTATTATGTACTGCTCCATCTTAAAGTCAGGGCAAAATGTGCCTCATTAACTATTTCACCGTAATAAATAACAAATACATTTCATTAGTGTTCCATTTAGAATCACGGCTTTTCTACCTCCTAATTTTCCAGCTCCAGTTATGTGACAGTGACCTGCAGTCCAGTCCCATGGATATTTCTCTATTCCTATTTGCAGCTGCCATCCCTCCCAGTCAAGGCCTGTGCGCTTTTCAGATCCATTTTATTTATCTTCATTCATTGCTATGGTGAACAGACCTTTCTGTGCTGAGATGGGTCTTGCACATTTCTATCAGTATTATCTGGTCTTCCACATCTTGCCTCTAATTATTGAACATCAAACTTCTGAAACACAGAGCCTTGATGATAATTCTAAAGACCCTTTATGAAAATACAGATTTTAGCAAATTAACTCTGCAGGCAACTTTGAAAGTTGCAGGCTGGACCTGCCAATAATCCTGAACTTCTATTGGTCTTTCCGGAGGAACAGCTCAAGTAACTTAATTTTGTAGGTCATTGTCTTACCTCCATCCTTCTCCTCACAAAAATCTGTGAGAACAGATACATCAGAAAGCATGTTTTTAAAGTACATTTTAAGTATGTTTTTAGTCTGTCTCCTGACCAGCCACACTGAGAAGGGAATCCTATAGCTCTCTAACTCCATTTTGAGAGTGTCCTGTGACAAACCTCTTCCAACATCTATCCAGACCTGGGCAGAGTTAAAAAGCATCAACTCTGCAAAGTGCCAAAGACAGAGTGAGAAAAGCTTCACTGTGATAATGTTCTTCATAAAATCAGTGGGACCTTTACAGCCTCATGGACCCTGCCAGGGTGCCTTTGCTTCCTTCAGTTCCCTTTAGAAATCAGTGATAGCCAAATGAATTCACTCATCATTACACTTGTAATAGGTGGAAATACACAGTGTATATTTACCAAAGGTCTTTTATAGGGAAAAATCTTTTGTCAAATGATTTTGTATTTTGACAAAACATTGTAATCAGTTTAATAAAAGAGACAAGAAATAAAACTTCTTTGGGCCAACTAGAAAGAAAATTTCTGTTCCTACTTGGAAACAGCTTTTTCCTTCAGAAATGTGTTTTATGTAAAAAAAAATTTCACAATAAACCACTTTTATCTGATAAGATGGTGATAGATATATATGCTGTTTCTTCAAAAAGGATACCTTGTTTTCTAAAACATTTTTTTTTTTCTCCAATACATAGAAAATCCATTCTTAGATCAGCTGTCACAAACCTCAAATTTGGTGTTTCCATGTGTTTTTCCATTATTAGATAGACTAATGATTAATATTTCTTATTTACTTTTGTTTTTTCTCAACAATTAACAATCTTCTTGTTTCAGGCGCTATGAGAAGACAAGTCTCTCTAAGAAGACCCTGTACAGGTATCTTACAATCCATTTTGTAAAAGAGTTAAAAGTTTCCAATTATACTAGTGTGTGGCTCTCAGAATACAGTGACAAAACACAAAAATCCCCATTCTTTGGAGGATGTAGTATTGCTGAAATAAATAACCACACAGAACAATCTAACTAACAGTAGTAAATAAAGAGCAGTCAATACAAATCTGTGTGCACATGTGTAATTAATACCTCTGCCAGCTTCATGAGAGTGGCAATTTACAATGTTATCTTGTAAGTAAGAACAACATTTCCCTATGGACAAACACATTTACTCACAATTTAACAGTTTATAAATTAAAGGGCTGCTACAGGATTTTCTTCTACAGGACACATCACTTTTGAACCTAAAACAAAAACCTGCATCTTTTGAAAATACAGTTTCTGTGAAAAAAGCACTTTTTATTTAATTGATCTTGATTTGAGATTTCTCTTGAAAACAGCTTCTGTAGTCCCCAAGAGCTTATGTGCATTTCCTAAAAATATAAACAAATGAAATCATAAAATGACTCCTCATGAGCCAAATCATCATCTTTTTAAGAGTGCTCATAGAGAGAGAAACAAATGGGTAGAGTTGAATAACCACATATTAATAGCAGACGCACAAAAAGATTTGTGCAAACAGAAGACTGGTTAAAATGCATTCTTTGGACCTTTGCAGAATATATTATGGTCAGCAGCATAATGGCTTCTGCTTTAGGTATTTTATAGTACAGAGCAATATATATCAGTGAGGCAGGAAAATGCAAATGATGGACACATATATACTGAATTAATTTCTCAAGGGACAAGTCTGTTCAGCCCAGCATACTCAGGCATCATTCCTTCTAGACTTTGGCTAATTAATGTAGTGCAATTTAAGAAAAGGTGGAAAGGATCATATTGATGAGTGTCAATAGTGTACATTCAAAACATCTATTATTTCTCTTCTGTGTCCTTGGAGGCCTGAAAAAAACCCAAGTCATGCAATCACTTATAGTTAATCGCTAAACAGAACATAACTGTAAAAATTAAGCCCCCTCTGCTATTTTGTTGTTGTTTTATCTGTGTTCCCTTCCCCCACTCTCAATATAGAGAACCAGGACACACTATTGTTAATCTATTAATTGCAAAATTGTTTCTTCAGGAGTTGGATCACCATCTAATCCATTTAGATGTTAGAAGAATTGTTGTTTTTAAGTAAGTGTTTTGTCTGTCTGATTGAAGGATGCTGTTGAAAGCCTGGATTTCTCTAAGCATCCTTCATTTTCAATAGTTTCAAGTAGAAACACTTTACAAAATTAGGACATCCAGGAACAAAAAAACTGCAGAGTTGTTCTAAATCTTTCTACAAACTCAGATCCTATGAAAAAAGAAACTTTACTTGAGACCTAACATCTAGATTTTTTTTTCCAAGGTTAAAGAGTCTTCTTTTGTCCTTTGCTTTTACTGTGGAGATTCGTAATGCTTTTTGTTTAATTAAGTGACAGAATAAATTGACCAAGGCGATCAGGAAGTGTTTTGATCCAGATTATTGGAATGGAAACTATACTCAGCTTTCCCAGTAACTTGTAAGCCAGCATCCTTCTCCATTAGATCTGACAAGTACAATTTGCTGTGGAGCTCCTGATGCAGCTTGTCACTACCAACAGGCCAGTCTGTACATGGCCAGGGGTTACAACACACTGATTCATTAGGCTGCAACCACGGATCTGCCACTTCAGAGAAAAGGCCCATCCATCTCTCTACATTTAGCTGTCATTCCTACCATGAATGTAATGCTATTACTGAGACAGCCAAGTCCATTGCTCATGCCAGATGTTGTTAGGAATTCAATCCATCCTATCTGTGAACACTGGTCCCTTCAAACAACAAGATGTTGAGTGAATTACATATTGAGTGGTGAGATTTTTTGGCATTTAATTATCCAGCTGAAAGGAACATGCTTAATTGTTACTGCAGTTACTGGTCAGCAACTAAATAGAGGAATTTTATGAAGCAATGGAGGAGCAATGGCAGCTGAATAAATGTTTCACAGCACTGCAGTGGCTATGACAAAAAAATCTGTGTGTCTTTACTGAACATAAATGCCTTTCTTGTTGGGTAAAGTGAACACGTTTTATTTTGTTTTAAAGTGAGAACACATGTCACTATTTCAATAAGGAAAATTCACGCTGCTCAGCCTCCTGCTAACCAATTTTTGCCCTTCAAGCAGGGTCACTACCAGGGTGTGCAGGGGTAGCAGCACAGTGCCAGTTATTCAACACCTTCAGAAAGCTGTGCTTGGATATCCAGGAAAACATCTGTGGGACTGCAGTGTTCAGCAAAAGGGGTGCATAATACACTTGGAGATGAGTTGAGCCTACACAAGTCCAGAGGAGTAGGACACCAGTCATCTCTGCTTGGGTCTGCAAAGCAGGAAAACCAAACACCATCACTTCACACACCACTTCAAAGCAGAACTTTGAAACTGAAACTTAGTTAAGCCTCATCCTTTCATTAGGCTGATTAAAATTTTCCACATTAAAGAAATATTCTTGTGCTTCTGTACTTGGCTCAAGCTGAAGAAAGAAGTGTTACAAATATATGTGATATTTTCAGGCCAGGCAATAGTGATGTGTAATCTCCATGAGTGTTTGGTCTTGTAACACACCCAGCTACATTTCAACAATTAAGCTTTGAGGAAATTGCATTAGGGCTTGGGACTTTCTCAATTTCCCTATGTGAATATTCATTCTTATTTAGAAATGCAAGAAAGCAAAATAAGCAGCCGAAAATTCAAGAAGTTATTCCCCTGGATGTTAACTGGGAAATAAGACACATGTATGACAGAAGCAGAATAAAGCTAAGATTTTCTGAGAGTAAACAGGCACATTGCCTTTGGTTTGTTTTTGTCATTTTTTCTTTTTTAATCTGGCTTAATGATATAGTTTGGAATCCAGGAAGTACTTGTCCCATTCATTCAGTAACAAGTAAGCAATCCTTTTTTCATTTACCAACTTTACTTTGTTGCCACATAGAAAGAAATTACTGATGATCTTCATGTTCCTTTGATGAGTTCAGTTTGTCTAACATTGTTGAAATGACCATGTTTAAAGCAGAAAAACAAGTGCTCAAACTGGCTGCCTCTGAAGGTTTTTCGAAAGTATCTGAACTAACATTATACTACATTTGGTGATGATTTATCACAGCTTGTCAGAGCTTAGACTGAAGGGAACCAGGCATCTTGTGCAATATTTATATATACATATATGTATATCAATATCATTACTTACAAAGACATTGTCATATAACTTGATCTAGTCCAGGAGGGAAATTTTTCTGCGCCTGCTTTCTATTTGCTGACAATAACAGCCCTCAAAACTCAAGGACTCCAATTAGCAGCAATATGTGGCTCCATTAGATTGACACTCTTGAACATTCTGACCTAGACTTAAATAATTTCACAGATTCCAATGGATGTCGCTCACAGCAGCACAGGGAATGCTGTTCTTTCTTTTACCCTAACACTTCTTTCAGAATCTTTGTACAAACAATAGCATTGCAGTCAGCTGTATCTGATACTCTTGTACTAATTCTATTCCTCTAATTTTTCTCATCTTATGCCAAAGCAATAAATGCTTGAGGCTGGCCACATCTAGAGTTTCTGGTTGCTATATGTCAGTTCACCACAGCTTTGTAAATACTAAAACACTTGACAACTGACTCACAGGTCCCCTGCTAAGTATTAAGACTTAATCTGTTGACAGCCTGATACCTCCATTTATACAGTGCCTTCTGCAAGACCTGATCTTGCAAGCTGGAAAGCAAACTTAAACTTAATTGCTTTATGAGGTTTGGACCCATTAAGTGCTGAATCATGGCAGCTTTGTACTCTACACAACACAGTCCACAGTGTTAACTTTATATTTTGTTTTTAAAAATCCGTAACAAACATCACAACACCTTAAAAGTATTTGGGTACCGTACGTAACCACAGCTCCTTAATGAAATGTACAAAACCATTTCCACAGATTCCTCAGTGTATGAAGCACAGCAATAATATCCAGTA
>WEKY01021209.1:0-12486 GCA_013390045.1 Picathartes gymnocephalus
GTCCTTCAAACCAGGACAGACTGTCATTCTTGCCTTGCTGTTTCAGCTTCTCCTCTCACAGATGTTTATATAATAACAATTTTTATTGGATTGTAGAAGAATCAATAGAAGCAATGCAGAAGAAGAAACCTCAAGTGGCCATCCAGTCTACCACCTCTCTCAAAATGGGATCAATTCCATAACTCCAGTATTGGAGACTCCACAGCCCAATAACTCTACTTCACAACTGTGCTTTGCAGTGATCCATAACATGGTGTTCATTTGGCACAAACCCCATAAAACACAGTAACTTCTTTCCAATGGTTATGTGCATTCCAGTATTTATTTTTGTTTGTTTTTGCATCAGGCAGGTGAAATCCAGTGATGCTGTACACTTGCAGAGATTTAGTAAGGTGGTGACTAAGTCTGGATTTTGCACGGGATGACAACATTCATTACCTGGAATACTTATTCTGAGAAATGCACGGGGTCAAACCCTCAAGGTTATGAAGCGAGAAATCATACTCTTAAGAGAGAAAACATAAAATATATGCCAATAAATTCATTGCAAGTGATTCAGAACACTAATACAAGTCAGTCATTTAACACACGTAAGTTTCTAACAAATGATACCAAAGGTATATCTTCTAGGATCATAGAATCATTTAGGTTGGAAAAGATCTTTGCTCATTCTCTGTATTAGTGTTCAGAGAGATTTTATTTAGAGATAAACTTTATGACTTTCCAAGAAATCACTGTATTTTGCAGAAATATTTGTATGAAAAAAGTATGTATTATCTTCTAGCATATTAACAAACTAGAATAGGAAACCTAATTCAAGCAATTCTTTCTTCCCTCTCTCCCTTCCCCTCTCCTCCCCTTCCCCATGGCAGTCTCAGTTTCAAACAAAAGATAAATGCACTTCATTCAATTATTTGTTTATGAATCTGAACATTCCACTTAAGCATGAGTTATGTTACTCCCTCAGGTCCAGGAAACACCTCAGACAAATCTTGTCTAGAACAGTGAAAATCCCATTGCACACCCCTCACCCCTAGCATCAGTTTACAGTTTGACTGTAGCATCAGCTGTAATGAAAAGCAAATAAAAAGCTGCCCATTTAAAAAAAAGAAAAGTTTCCCAAACTGTCACAATATATATTTTAGATATATGTGTTGTAGAGTCTCCTTCCCTGGAGATATTCAAAAGGTGTCTGGATGTGGTGCTGGGCAACTTGTTCTACGTCCTTCCTGCTTGAGCAGAAAGGTTGGACCAGACAACCTCCAGAGGTCTCTTCCAATCTCAACCATTCTCTGATTCTGTGAAGCACAGTTTAACGCACACCAGAATCAGGTTTTGCACTACTAACACTTTGATTATATTTTGGAATATGTGAGATTACTTTTAATTTGCTCATTTCCCCCACCATTCTGTGCTGTTTACAACTTATCCTCAGCAATGGAGAGAATGAACTGATTTATACACAACATTTTGACTGGACCTGCTCTACTCTCTCTACTTTGGAATGCCAGTGGGACTAATAAAGGACTAGACCCCGTTCCTAGATAACAATCAAGCAAGGAATGAGGGTCAGAAAAACCACAGGCACAAAACTTGCTCTTAAGAGAAAAAGCACTGCTCACTGCAAAATAGAGTGAGAGAAAAGTGTGAAGCACTGGAGATATGCAGGAGAAAGTGGTTATTGCTCCTGAGGGAAATGCATTTTCAGAAAGGAATTGTTTGCAATTCAGAGGCACTATAAAATGGGATCTTGTTTTGAAAAAGTTGTTCTAACTGTCTCTAACTCACTTGTACTTCATTTCATTTCTCAAGGTTGAAGTCCCCACCCTAGAATGGATTTATGTGAAGAGTTAAAGCCTTTGTGCTCTGCCACTGACAATGGTGATGCAAAGCACTGATCAAAGTACAAGGACAGTAGTTTCTACATCCTTGACTTGGTTCCCATGTCTAATTGCACAAAGACCTCAAGGAGGCGAGGTGAAGGCTGGTTTCTAAACAAGGTTGCTCAGAAATGAGATACTTCCCTGGGGGTGCAGCAGGAAAGCTGCAGGAAAACAAAGAGACCTGGAAAGCTGCAGGAAAACAGAGACGCAAGACATCAGTTTTGCTGCATAATGCAACTCCAGATGAGCAGGTGAGACACCTAGGACTGAGTGCATGAACCATCCCTCTTGGTGGTCAAGGGCTGTTAATGTCCTTCCTCCTTATCTTGGGGAAGAAGATGTCAAGCTGCAGTACAGCATATAAAAGGGAAAAATGAGGTTTGGATAGAGACGTGAAGGTACCTATGTGTACTGCATAGCCCTTCTATACAGTTGGTTATATCGAAACATTCACAATTTGATTAAAAAATAATTTGACAAGGTTTAAAAAGTAGAGGAGGGGAAAGGTCAGAAGTGGACTGAGGCTAGAACAGACTTAAAATTCCCTTTCAGCACAGCAATTTTATCAAGTTGAAATTGCCCATGGGCTGCTTTACTATATAGAGCTATTGCTTTAGATAAAGACTTCTTAATTCAGGTAGACAAAAATTAAATGATGCTAGAAGCAATCTTTTCAGAGGGGACAGTCTGAGCTGTCTCTTATTGTTCTTGGCATAAATGCCATTTCTTCTTTTCTCAGATACTCTGAATAGCTGAGAGTCACCTAGTTTTATGAAGGAGTTTACAGCATTTACAACTAAAGCAAAAATAAGAACAAGAATCTCTCATGTGCTGATAGTTTGAATTTTCCTGCTTCTCTGCAGTATTGTGTATGAAACACATCAAACAAACTGACATTTGTGTAAACCTGGAGGTGTCAATAACATTTCACAGTTCTCATATAACACAGAATTTCATTACAAATGTTTTACTGAAATACTCCCAGGATGCCTGTATCTAAACCTGTATTTTGAGAAGTATTTTTCTTAATCTATCTGTAACAGTAATTCCTGTAAAATCAAGGCACACAACTGTAAGAAATACTTAAAAATAGTGCACTGAATTTTGTTAAGATTGAATACTTATGGTATTGCATTTACATTTACCAATAATATTTTTACAATGAGTATTCATTTGAATTAGTAATTGTTTATGTTGTCATTACATGGGTTTAAAGACAGAAAAAGTTTCATGTTAATTTCTACAGTTCTCCCTGCGCCGTATTCTTATAGAGCATGAAAAAGAACCAGAGCTGTAAAACTTCTCAAATGGTAATCAAGAAACTTCATAATTCAGAAATCACACAGAACCCCTAGTTCACGGCTCCTCATAAAACACTGCCTTACTTAATCTGTACTTTTCAGATCAGTATTCCTGTTAATACTGTGTATTTACGTGGGACTTCTCACTGACAAAATATGAATATAAATATAAAAACATTGGTGTATAAAGTGTTTGCATTATTAATGCACCTTATATTGAGAACAGTCATTCTAATGTAAAACCAACAGAAGCATGAAAAATGGCAACATGGAGTTACCTACCTGGTAGAAATGGGTCTTAAGAGACTTAGACTTGCATTATTCACTTACAGTGCTGAGTACTTACTTGATATGGAATACCAAAAGGAGTGATCATTATCAAACATTCAGGAAATCCTTCTACAGAAGTCACAGTTCTGAAACCTTCTTCATTGTCTATTTGGTTCTTGGAATATGATTAGCTGTAGTCTGTGCTTTCTAGTGCACAATCCCTGCAAACCTGTATGTGCGGATATTTGCAAGAACCAGGCTAGAATTCTTTAGGCAAAATAACACCCTTTATGAAGAGATATGTTTTGGTTTATTTAGAAGGAAGGAGTGAAAAGAGCTGAAACATTATCTTTCTGCATGATACAATTCAAATACATACTGAAGAAGCACAGTCTTTCTCTTTTTGCGGTTCAAGCATATAAAATAGCCAAAGATCAATTTATCTTTGATAATGAAGGCAATAGATGTACTACAGAGGGATACACTATTATGAATACTATACATCCAGTAATATTCATGACAAACAAGGTTATGAGAAATCAGATGATAGTTAAAACAATATCAAATCACATCTAACTCTTACCTTAGAATTTTATTGATTGCTGTCTCTTTTTCCAAAAGGTTTCTTGCTCTGATGCTGAAAACAGATTTACGGAGCTATAAAATTAAGAAAAAGACAGCATAATTTTTAATTGTCTTAAAATACAGCATGTGTACGTGACAGATCAATTAAATGTTATGATGTTGAGTGCATGTAAAGGATAGTGGAAAAAAATCAAAATGCTTATGTGCATCTTTTGGCCTTCCAATCCCAATCCTTAGGTAGTACTGTGTAGAAAGAAGCAGATAGTTTTGTTGGCTAGCACAAATTCACTTTATTACACATTTCTTCTCCAATTGGCCAAATCACATCATTTTGCTACTCCTTCTCCACTTTGGATTTTGACTAGGCTGGATCATAATATGGAGATGCCTTGATTGTACAAAAGAGCCAGCTAACAAAGCTCAGATGTGTCATTTCAATGTCCTTTTTTTTTCCTCACAGAAGCAGAGAAAAATGTGTTGAGCAAAATACGCTAATGCTTGCCTCTGCTCATGAACAGTATTTCAGGAATCTTCTTGTGAACAGGACTTCCTGAATGTGAAATGAAACGACTGACATACATGAAAAAACAAGCAAGTGATTAACAAACACTGCAAATCAAGGAGCAAATCACAGCTGAAGAATTTAGCTCAGGAATTGCACCTGTGATGAACAGAAAGCCTCTGGCACATTGTAAGACTTAAATCTGTCAACTGTTTGGAGATGGCTATCTTGAAGAAAATGGTTCAGAGAGATTTGGAATCTCTTAGCAATCTGTGTTCTGGTTTTGATCAATCTGAAATTGAATCTTTAAGCACATTTCTTTAAATGTTCATTAAATTTTCGAAAACACTCACTCAAATCCAGAGTCATTTGACAAATAATTTTGCTAGAACTTCTCTCAAGACTCATACTGACTCTTAGTCACAGTAAGATCTTACTTTGTAGAGAAACAGAAGCCTAGAAAATACCATAAAAAATTCTTAATTATACCGGCTGTACTTAATAAAACAGGTACTGCTTTTTAAACCACAACTGTAACAGCAAGCTACAATGTCTTTCCTACCCCTTGCCTTTTCAAGTGTGGCCCCCTTTAACCTTTCTCATGTCCCAGCTCTTCTCTGTACAACCTGTAGAAGTAATAACACAGATGATCTGAAAACATCCCTATTGTGAGAATCTGTGGGTTCCTTAAACAACTTGCAACTTGAAAATGGAAATGAGGTATGCGACACTTTAGAATGTAGTTTGGAAAATAAGGTATTGGAATTTCAGTTAAGATTACAGAAAGAGTAATAAACTAGTTGAATATTTGAATATGAACAAGAAAAATTTCCATTGCTTGGATATGGTTAATGCAGAAATAAACTGAAAATACTAGTATGAGATATGTCTGTTGAGGAGTATATCCAGTGCATGCAGCTGGGTATGCAGATGCAGTGAGCTGCAGGTGCAGGAGCCAAGGCAAGAGGCCATGAACTGATGACCCTCTGCCTAACAAAGGACACAGGGACCTGTGGCACACAAAGACATGGCAGGAGCTGATGACCCCAGACTTTTGCTTGCTTAGACTGTGAGGGTATAAATGCCCAGGGTGCCTTTGCTCGGGGTCTCTCCTTGGAGGCACCCAGCTCGAGCTGCTATTTTGTTATTCAGTTATTGTACCAAGACTAAATTATTTTACGGGTCTGGATGTTTGAGACCCTGCTTCGGGAAGCCTGGTGTGACTGTGTGAGTGCGGAGTGTGTAGCTGGGGAGGGGACTTGGCACCAGCTCAGGTGATGCAAGGGTGACTGCCAAAGGGCCTCCTGGATGGTCAGACAGGGAAGTAACGTAGCATTATAAGAAATATTCTGTAATCATAAATATGTCATATACTGAAACACATTTGTGTAGGTTTTAACTCATTTGCAGTATCTTGACACAGGTTTAGTGAATTTATCAGCATCACACTTTATCATAGATTTAGATACATCTGATATAATGCTGAAAGCAATGGCAACTCTTTCACATATTTTCTTTTTCTAATGTCAGTGAAGACATTAGAACAGTCAAGAACAGAGCTGTGCTATTTGGCTATTATACAGCCAGAGGTGTATCAACCAGAGAGAAGAAGGGAAGCTGTAGGAAGGAGTGCGTCTGGAGCCACTGAGATGGGAGAGAAAAGACTGGGTTCTGTTCGCATTTGCAAAGCTGTTCATGGATTTTATTTAGTGATGCTTAAACAAATAAATAATAGAATTCTACAATCATGGAATATGCTGAGTTGGAAGGGACCCAAAAGGATAATGAAATCCAACTCCTGGCCCTGCACAGGACACCCGAAGAGTCACACCATGTGCCTGAGAGCCAAACACTTCCTGAACTCAGTTAGGCTGGTGCTGTGACCACTCCCCTGGGGAGCCTGTTCCAGTGCCCAAACACCCTCTGGGTGAAGAACCATTTCCTGATATTCAATCTAAACCTCCCCTGACACAACTTCAGCCCATTTCCTCGGGTCCTGTCACTGGTCACCACAGAGAAGAGATCAGTGCCTGCCCCTCCTCTTCCCCTCATGAGGAAGTTGTAGACTGATAAGGTTTCCTCTCACTCTCCCCTTTTCCAGGCAGAAGAGATCAAGTGACCTCAGCTGCTCCTCATATGACTTCCCCTCCATGCCTAAGAAGTCATAGGAATGGAGAAAGGTATCAACGGGGTGTTGCAACACATTATCCGTGCAGAGTGCATTTACTTTTCTTTCACTTTTTTTCAGGACTAGTTGTGAAACTTGCAGCTGAGACAGGACATCCTTGGGCACTGACCTGGGCCTAAGCACACCCAATGGACTGCAGCTTAGGTGAAGTTTTGACAGTTTTTTTACAATCCTAGCTGCGTCTGGACTGTGACGGAATTTAGACTGGAGTCAGGTATCCATTCTTTAATCCAGGAATACACAGGCATATACAAGATCCTAGAGTTTGGTGCCTAGGGATCCCAGTGGTCCAAAATGGAATTCACGAAACAACCTAGGCACTTCTAAGGATTACGACTTTTGAAGATAATGGTCCTCCTTTCTCTTTAGGAATCAGGAGCCCTTCCTTCAGCAGAACACTGGTGAATTTATCTTGAGTTAAAAATATCCAGAAGAAGCAACACAAGAAAATATTTTTAGATAAGCACAATTGATCAATTTTTCATATTCAAAGGAGTCAGTAGTCAAATAGCAACACACATATGTCAATATGCATGCTGAAGAAAATCAAACATAACTATAGATTTTAAAAATATGCATCCTTATTTCTATATTAGATAAATGAATTAAACTACTTCCCATTTAATTTTCCAATTTTGCATAGCACACCAGGCAAATGCAATGGGACTGTACAAACAGAAAATGGGGGTGATGATCAGTATTTTGTTTAATAATGTCTAGATGCCTCATGCTGGTGTAGAACGAGGCTGGCAATTAAAACTTGTGATACCTGCTGAGTTCTGGAATGTTGCAGAGGAAATTATAAACAGTGTTAACATACAAAAGACATTACTCAATCAGACAATGTGAAATTAAATAAATACAGTACACTCTACTGAGGTTATTTTAGGGTATATCTGTTTAGCCTGCTGGGTTTTTTTATTACAGATCGTGCTGTACTGTGAGGACACCCTCAGTGTATCTTTATTAGCCTTTATTTATTTATTTATTTACATCTCTATACCTCCTATAAGTACACTCCATGCAGAAATCACAGTGCCATGCTACAGAACATTATTTTTCAGCATATGACACTGTCCTGAAATCACCTATCACCATCTGATTACTCTAAAATATGTTTTCAGCAACACACTTTAAAGAACTCTTGCACATGACTTTAAACTGCAAGGACCTGCTGTGGCAGATCAGCAAATTCCCAATAGTATTTCCTGGATGAAAAGATTTTAGATGGATAATATGTGCTGCTACTAAACCACGAATAAAGCTTGTGTCTTGGTCCTCACATTTCTCTGAGTTTATTTACACAGACATGACCACAGAATTAGCAAATCTGCAGGTAGTGCTTCTCTTCCACAAGTGTTGACACTCTTCTCTACTGCTGTTGGCAGGACAGCCTACAGGCAGACAAAATAATTCAGTTCAGTCAGAGTGAGCTTGGTCTAAATGCTACATCCCATTAAATCCCATGAAATCTCATTTGTCGACAAGGACAAAGCAACTGTTGGTAAATAAGCTAAATCACAGAACATTGTTGCTCTGCAAGTGCCACCCGCTGCTTTGAAAAGGTACTGCAAAGATTTTAAATAACAATGTTTATTTAGTAGAGTATTTCAAAAATCCAGGCTTTCTACCCTGGGAGAAGACAATCCTTGGCATAAGATTAAAAGCAAAGCAACACAGGACAATACCTTTATGAAGTGTCAGGAAATGACTGTGGACCAGTCCTACAGACTAGGTGTATTGGCACAGCACTGCTGACTTCAGGGGGGATCTGTGCCAATTTATACCATTTAAGATATGGCTGAGTGGATTTAAGTTTTGAGAAATGCTGTATGTTTGGGTTTACTAAGGTTTGATTTATTTCTCTAGCAACATGTTTGCAGTGTCCAGACCCCAGAAAATGCAACATAAAGCCATTATTTTCAACTTGAATTTGATAAAGAAATGTATGCTTTCAACAGGTAAAATCTGTGGTGATGTAGTGTGTTATTTTTGTATGAGACTACTTCAGAGTTGGCAGAAGAGACAAGTGTTGGTGGGTGTTCTGGAACACAAGGTGAGACGAGGTCATAAATAATGAAATATGAATATCTAAAATGTTTGCTTGACAGTAGGAAAAAAAAAAGTAGTGCATATAATACATTTTTCTAAGGTAATTTCTTAAATGTTATATGAAAATTAGGAATTTTAGCTTAGAGCTGTTAATACTAACCTCTTATAGGCAACTGCAGGACTATATGGGAATAGTCTGCTGTGCCATGCCAGAAATTCCAAGGAAGGAAAAAAAAATCATCCAAAGCTTCTGTTACAGTTTGGAATTTGTTGTATGCCAATGGATGCTTTATGTAGACTTGCAGAATGAACAGATTGTTAGGTATTATATTGCTATTTAAACATCTACAGCTTCTAGGGAAAATATGAAGAATCAGTACAATAAGCAATGTATCAGAATAATTTTTAAGAAAGAGCGAGGAAATATTTGGGAAGAATCTGTTCAAAGCTTGAGCATTCCATAAAACATAGGTTACTCCTGGCCCGCAGGAGTTTGCCATGTAGCCTCTCAAATGCAAATATTTTTTCAACAACATTCTGCCTATGCATCTTTGGTTTGAAGAGATTGGACTCTTTCAAAATGAGCATGACAAAAGCCACAGGAAGAGTGATGGAAGGCCAGACTGCAAGTTTTTTGGTAGATACCTAACAAAATGTTCACAAAAATTTAAGCAAGTTAAGTGACTAAATCCTATAGGTAGCGGGGAATTTCTTAAGCTCTTTTGAAAACTTTGCATAAAGGCTGCAATTACAAGGGAGCTCCAGACATCACTAGTCCATTTCCCTCTCTCAAACCAGAGGTAAATATTTTCATTTGGACTTTGAAAACCTGTCCCTTTGTGAGGTTGTCCTATGTAAGAAACAGGCTCACTACACAGTCAAAAAAGTGGTCTAACATTCGATAAGTGCCACAAGGACTCAAAGACTGTCCCTCTGGAGCAGATGTCTAGAATGACAAGTGGGCATAATCTCCTTAACTCTTGGGAGTTACTGACCTGAAACAGCCTTTATTCATTTTGTAGCCCTTGATTGCTACCTCTCTCTTAAGGAAGGTAAAGTTCCTCTAATTACCTGACTACTGGTCTGGAAAATCTACACTGTTCTCATAACCCAGAACCTTTTTCAATTAAGTCTGAGAATGTGGACAAGGCTAATATTAGCACTCATAAAAACTCCAAAGACCTAAAGGGAGGATAATCCATCTCAGACATATAGGGGAGCAGCTTCGAGGAAGGGGAAGAATCCCTCTTTTTTATGGCTTATAGTAACATGGTTGGTTTATGTCCCCTTTGGCATACCTGAGTTTTAAAATTTATTAGGTTTAATGGATAGATTTTTCGTAAAAATATAGAATGGTTTGGGTTGGAAAGGACCATGAAAGACCATGTAGTCCAATCCCCCTGCAATGTGCGGGAACATCTTCAACTAGATCAGGTTGCTGAGAGCCCCATCCAGCCTGACAGTGAATGTTTTCAGGAACGGGGAATTCATCATCTCTCTGGGTAACTTGTTTCAGTGTTTTACCACTTTCATAATAAAAAATTGCTTCCCTATATCTAGCCTGACTCTACCCTTGTTTAGTTTAAAACCATTACCCCTTGTCCTATTGCTACAGGCCCTTGTAAAAAAAAGTCTCTCCCCATAGTATATGCCCCCTTTAACTACTGAAAGGGTGCTATAAGGTTTCCCCAGAACTTTCTTTTACCAGGTTGAAAAGCCCTCTTTCAGCCTGTTCTCATAGGAGAGGCAATTCATCCTTCTGATCATTTTGGCAAGTGTAGCCTTGGATACGTTTATTTCCTCTTGTTTTCTATCTACTCAGTGAAGGAGCCAGGGACATCCTGCGAACAGCTGATAAAGAGGGTAGGGTAGATTACTCATGGCAGCCAGCAGCAGGTGGAACTGAGGACTCCTGACCAAGCTCATATGGGGTTTTTACACATTCTGTTGGGCGTACAGTGCTGGATGAGAAGGCTCCCCTCCACCCTTTGAGCTGGGGATCTTGAAGCTCTAGGGAAGAAGCGACTGTCAGGCTGAGTTGGACAGGGAATGGAAGATATGGACAGGGACTTTCAAGTGGAAGGTAAAGAAAACTATTACTTCTGTTTGTGCAAGCACATGCACATAATTGCCTTGACTAGAAGAAATCAATCATTACTACTATTAATCAGTTCTTGTGAATGAGTCCTGTGAATGGGTGTAGGAGACTGAAGGGCCTGGAGACTGAGATCTGGATTCCATAGTAGAAGCAGGAAAAAAGGAATGTAGAAGGCTCAACAGAAGTGCCTTCCTGTAACTCAATCCCTCATTGCCTCTTTCCTTCACACCAAACTAATGTGTGCTCTTTGTTAAAATACAACTGCATTAAAATTTTTGCCATGTCTGTATTTTGTGTGATTGAAGAAAAAAGAGAAGTATGATTGTCCCCTTGTATTTAAATGCATTTTCACAGCCTTTGTATAAGCCACTTGAAGTATTTTAGTGTAAAACTGATGAAGCAGAAAGGAGATGCCAGAAGGAAGTCCTGAATTATGGCTCTTTTTGAAAATGATGAAGTGTCCAGTCCCTGGCCTCCTTTCTCTCAGAATGTGATTGACAACTGGCATTTTTTCAGGCAGACTTTTGAACTTACTATGCAAAGGCAAGAGTGACAAAGCAATTTAAAATCATCAGAAGGCAGAGGCAGACCACAACAGAACAGTCTTGCTACTATTACAGTTGTGTCTTCTCTCTGAAGGCAAACATGGTCAGAGAAGTAAAACATTACCAGCTCAAATGTATATTTGGTAAAATGCTTATTCAGAGAGAAATCTATCAATGGTTACTTAGACACAGGGACATTTTTACGTATCCATTTTATATGAAAACAAGAAAATCTTTAAAATGCAAAAGAGACAAAGAGGTCAGCTGACTTTCAGTGAACCTGAAATACATCACTGTATTTACATATATTAACTTCATTAGAAAGAACTGATGAGAACAGACATGGGACAAAAATGATCTTTGAAAATAATGACTGTAACAGGCAAGAAATTGCTGGACCTATACGACATTATCATTCCAGCAGGTACATTGTTTTAATGACTTTTCCGAATGTCATAACAAGATAGATTTTGCATTATCCTGTGAATGACATAAACAGGTAAGACTTGAAGCACCTGCCTCTGTTTAACAATTAACAAGTGGTATATGGAAACTGAATACCAATTAACAAGTGGTATATGGAAACTGAAATTGTTCAGGACAGAGTTAAATTCAGACAAATTAAGAAAATGAAGAAAATGTTTGAATTATTTTTGTTGATACACACGATGTTCTGCAAGAATTACTTCAGAAAAAAATGTAGTATTTAATAGTATTTAAAAATAAATAATCTTTCTTACTTGGATTACATGTGCAATTATACTTTATTAGTTTCTGCTATATTAAAAATTAATGTGATAAAATTATTCTTTCAAATTACTTACAGAAAAGAATAATCAGGAACACAATACTATTGTATCTTTTGTGCCAATATTCTGCTTTGCACAACTGATTGCCCAAAATAAAGTTCAGAGAGGTTGATTAACTTGGGACATAAGTTTTTTTACAGTAAGAAATTCTGAAAATTGTAATTTATCAATGAATACTCTACCCTTAGTTTTGAGAAAAAAATACAAATAAATTATATGAGTATGTCTTCACACCTGATGGTTTTCTGAAAAG
>WEKY01021210.1:0-25181 GCA_013390045.1 Picathartes gymnocephalus
TGTACAAAAGGTAAACTATGCAAAGAGGACAGAGACAGCCTGTTTCCAGTGGTGACGGGTGACAGGACAGGAGGCAGTGGGCATAAAATGAAACACAGGAATCTCTGTCTGAACATCAGGAAACACTTTTTCCAGCATGAGAGTGACTCAGTACTGGCACAGGTTGCCCAGAGAAGATGGGAGTCTCCCTCCTTGGAGATACTCAAAAACTTTCTTGATGTGGTCCTGGGCAACCATCCCCAGGTGGCCCTGCTTGAGCAGGGAGAGTTGGACCAGATGCCCTCCAGAGGTCCCTTCCAGCCTCAATTATCCTGTGATTCTTTGGTAACATTTCATCTATTTCTAGAGCTATTCCTGCACACATAATCCTTTCTTAAACTCTGCAGATACTGAAATTCATAGAAAGGTAGGTGCTTTGAGCAGGAAGAGAAGCATCTCTGAATACTTCACTTATTTATTACAGACAGTGCTCTATCATAGAATTAGGGAATAAGAGGAGGCCAAAAATAACTCAGATTCTCAATTAAAAGTTATTTTCAACACTGTAGCAACAAGAAATTTACAAAAGAGCGACTACTTTGGCATATAAAAAACAAAGACATAATAGGTATAATTCAGAGTCATCTATATATACTTCACATAGCTATAATTTGAAGGTATGCAAGCACTTCTACTCTCTTATTTGTGCTTTAAAACAGACAATAAAATAAAATTTTGCTAAAAGCAGAAAACTGCTTCCTGAAATCATCTGAGTATTAAATTGTACTTCATATCTATAAAATGCTATTTCTGCATGACTGATGATCAGACTCTGGAAAGGCTAACTTAACATAAAGGCATTTCAAACACTCTCCAACACCAACACACACAAACTAAATGACTGTGATTACAAAGTTATAGGAAGCTCGGCACCTACACACTTTCTCCTTAATAAGGGAGTGCTATTTTGTACAGAATACATAAAATAAACAATATCCTTCTTTTAAAGTTTACTTCTTTTACAGGAAGTAACAACTCAAATCTAGTGATTTTTAAACATAATCCAACTGCAAAACCTTTATAAGATTAGACAATATGGGTTACCTTCTTTCTCACTCAGTGTTTTTAAAATACCACCACTAACACTGAATAATATAATCTAAATACAAATACCCTCACCCTTCACTCCAAAATCAAGACCATGTATATACTGGGGAACAGGAAGTTTTATCAGTGAACAATCTCTGATCCTGTAATATGTTGAGGAGTAGCAGGATATGGAATCGTAGGAATAAGTTAAAAAACAAACAGGAATACCTAAGTTAGATACTGCATTTTTTTTTTCATTTCAATAGAACATTTCAGAAACACTGATACTGAATTGAGTCTTTCTGTGCATTCAGTATTTATCATACTTGCCAAATATTCAAATAGTAAGACTTTTACCTCCAACAATCTGACATTTTAAATACTGGACTAAATGCTTATAGATTACTCCCAAGACGTTTCCTTGGCCTGGGTTGGGCATTCTCCTGGCATGCTGTAGGCTGTGCTACAATGCTAAAAGCAATAGCGTGACAGCAGAAGGAAGATAAAGTTTTGAGGTTTGAAAGAATAGTTAACAATCCAGGAGAAGAGAATTTTGATACCATAGTTCAGTAGCAAAACTGAGGAAAATTCATGGATTATCCAAGTTTGACAACTATTTTCCAAAAAGCATAATAATTCTAAAGATTAGTTAGGACTGAACACAAACATCAGCACCGGAAAGATAGCGAGTTGGAGCTCTTAAGTCTGGAAAAAAGTAGACTCTGGGAAGACCTTATAGCAGTCTTTCAGTACTTAAAGAGGGCTTACAAGAAAAACAGGAACAAACTTTTTAGTAGGGCTTTTAGCAATAGGACAGGGCATAGTGATTTTAAACTAAAAGAGGGTAGATTGAGACTAGATACAAGGAAGAAAAGTTTTAGGATGGGCGTGATGAAACACTGCAATAGGTTGCCCAGAAAGGTTGTAGACACTCTGTCCCTGGAAACAATCAAAGCCAGGCTGGATGGGACTCTGAGCAACCTGATCTAGTTGAAGATGTCCCTGCTCATTGCAAGGGGGACAAGGTGACCTTTAAAGGTCCTTTCCAACCAAAACTACTCTATGATTCTATAAACATCAGTGACAGAAAAAACCATTTTACAATTAGAACAGTTAGTTCTCCTTTCCTCTACCACCTACTGAAAAGTGGAAAGCTTCAGTGAAAGAACCCCATCCCAAAAAAATCTGTAATTTCTACTTTGTTTATTCTATATAGGAAAAGTATGAAATGAATGTAACCCAGTTGTATAAGATCAGCCAAACTTGAAACTGCAAAATACTATAAACTAGTTACTATGCTTATTGCTTGTCTTCATTTATTTAAGAACCAAAAAGAGAAAATAAGTTTGTTTGGCTTGCAGCACATTTCCCTAAGTCCCTTTTTGTTTTTTGTGGCATATTTTACATAATGATTAGTCTTAATAACTGGCTAATAAAGGAAAATGAAAATGCTTTTGCATTTCTGGGCTGCTTTGAAATGATTCTGCTTAAATAATGTAACCATCTTGGAAAACTGCTAATTCTGGTAAAACCAGCTCTTCTAATAGAAAAGCAAGTTTATGTATTTTTAGGGACAAATGGATATATATGTGAATTACATACGCTTCACCAAATGTGTTTTGATCTTATCCTTATTTAGCACTGCTGGTTAAGACTGAGGATTTTTCCAAAATAATTACAAAGAAAATATGAGTGCAGTCACGCCATGTGAACACAATTAAAACCTTTAAGCATTCTAGATAAAGCATGTGGACAGTTAAGAATCTGTTTCCATTACAAGCACTTTTTTTTTACATCTGCTAGTCATTAAATTCCACCTAATTGTAATTGGCCATTAAAGCACAAATTCTTGATCAGAAAAAAAGGCTTTGCAATGAACATTTTCTTCATGATAAATATTAAAGATGACCTATGCAGCAGATACTTAAAGTTGTTTCCATTGTCTGTAAAAAAATGTTTTTGCTCACTCTAGTAAATTTAGTACACAAATCATTCCCTCTGCCGACATCTCACCAGCAGGTAAGACACTTGCATTACTTGTAAGTTTATTACTGTGCCATGTCTTCAACTTAAAACCAATTTTTTGATCAGCTAAACAGAAGTAAATTCTTATATGAATTCTCATGAGAAGTTTTCCTTTCCAAATTTTTATACAGAACAAAATCCCTGGACAACAATCCTTTAGCTTTACCAAGGATTTCATACCTGCCCAGAGGGCACTGCTTTCAGATGTCTATTCCTATTAAAAAGACAGCTGTATTTAAGTTAACTGGGTTTTCCTCATGAAAGGAGCTTATTTTTATGAAGTAAGATTAAGAATGAATATAAGTGATGTACAATATTTGACTGCATTTCCTACTGGTTAAGACTAGCTACATTTTAATTACAGAGTCCAAAGATTTTTTTGCAACTATCACCTTACATATTAATAATTGATTGCTACCTACTATACATAAAAGATTTTCAAAACCCAAGAACAAAAACTTAGGATAATCCAGGTTTTAGAGAGCTGACAATCAAAAGTAAAAGCATTAGTCTGAGATCCAGGAAGGGGCATGGAAAAAATGTTTCCCTGGCATATCAGAAAGTATTTTTGAGCTAAAGACTTGTTTATGCCATGGGACAATGAAGGTTACTGCTCTGACTTTTCATCTCTGGCAAAAACATTAAAAGTCAGAAGGCATATGGGTTTTGCACACAACAGTGGTTACAAGACTACATTAAAATAAACTACTTCTAATTTCAAGTATTATGATTTTTTCTTCATAAATAATGTACTCACATTATTTCTGTAGTCTCTGAATTTTTCTTCTTCCTCTAGATTCTTCTATATCACAATTAACCAGCATGCACAGAAATATATACCAACTGTTCACCTTCAAGCTGGTCTTCAAGTCTTTTAATAAGGTATACCAATATGTTGTTGATATGTCAACCTGTGCTCAGTGTTCACACAACAATGTAATAGTTAAAACATTTCCAGATTCTACTCAAAGCAGCAAATTTAAATACCTTAGCAAGTGATCTTACAATAGGGTTTTCCATAATTCCTTTAAGAAAAATCAGGTCTATTTCTTCAGCACCTGTCGATGTTGGCAGATCAGTAAGGTTGTCTAAGACCTGCTGCATGGCTGCTGACAAAACAAAAACACAAAGTAAGTATTGACCAAAACAGGCTTCCATAATGAGCAAAAGCTCTAGGAAATACCACATTATTAACTTTAGAGATGTTAAGCAGTCAAATACATCCACTGAGAGCAAGGGGACAGAACAGAAAAATACTTTTTTTGTGTATGTGTCTGAAAAATAGAATAAAGTTTGTATCCAATGAAATCCAGGCCCAGCACATTCCTTTCAAGATTTGCTACTAAGGATTGAAAAAACAAACAAGTATAAACTATGTATAAGGTATGCATAATCTTCCAAATACAAAAAAACCAAGCCATTCAGTACTCTTTTCATTTCATCTTTTTCAGAAGAAGTTTCCAGCCCTCATACATACAGCACCCACAAGTTTTACCATGCTTGTAGAGGCAGATTCACCATTTTTAAAATGAACGTGTAATTCCAAATCAATTTTTTTAAACCAAAAATTTGCTTCCAAGGCAGCTCTTACCATGAGGACACTTGTGTCCATCCCCAGCAGTCCTTTACTGCCAGTCCTGACCCACTGTGCTCTGGCACTAAGTGCACATGGTGCAGATGCTAACACTGACCTGGTCCCATAACACACTGCAACGGGAAGTACATCCTACAATGAGAAATTTATCCTGCCTGTCCAGTACCCTCAGACTTGCTGAGAGAACTGCTCTTCGCTGAGAGTGAACAATGCTGCCCAAGGAAATGTCAGAAAATGCCACCATCCCAGCTGTCTGGTCCCCTAAAGTCATTGAGGTGAATGAAGAGAATTTGTTCTTGTTCTTATCTGTGTTCTTTTAAACTCCTGCCAAGTTATATATGCATGCTCAAACAGACACACAGGTGTACTAACAAAATCTGTTGAGATCCCCAAGAAGCTGAGCAGCCTTGGAATAACCACTGTGTTCTGCAATGCTCTGCATGGTGCAGAGTGGTATATATCAAGAGAATTAGAAACGCCTATATGCCCCTTCTCCCACACAGGAATTTACCCTTAACTTTCCTCACTGCTTTATAATGAAAGCTATTATGAAACACTGCACAGTAACAGAACAAACTGCATTTCTCAACACCTACTTTCTGATTTCAATTCTTCCTAGAAAATTCCATCCCAAGAAAAAAATTTCTGGCCATTCTTTCTGTTAAACGGAACTGACTTTTCAACAAGCAAATTGACTTGTGCCACATTTCAACTACAGCAGCACATGTCAAAGTCCTGCATTATTTTAAATGTTTTAGCCACACTTCTTGTTTCAAAAAAAGTGAATTTTTCGTGAAACCACGAGTAGGAGGGAAAATGACACTTTATGCTTTCAGATTTTGAAGCAGTATTATTTCTACTTTGTAACAGACAAAGTGCTGTCAGCAATCACACATTAAGTAAAGTCACAAAATTACCGTGTAAACAGTCCACAACTTCCCCAGACTAGGTATGTCCTACATCCGGACTAGCTCAGCTGCAGATGCAACTGCCTTCTTTCACATTTTCTCAATTCCCAGTTTCAGACTGGTGACTTTTAATGTAGTCATGCAAGCTATAATATCTGCAGAAGGGGACAGATGTTTCTGGCCAATTTACGTCATAGGTGCTGCATAATAATGCAAGTGTTAGAATAATAAGCTTTCTTTACATTTTTAACAGCTACGTAAATTCTTTTCAAGGGATTTCAGGTTAGCACTTTTTTTCCTATAAATAATCAGAGAAAATGTAAAGCTTCCTTGAGGTCAAACTATGCATCTCAACTACCAGCTACAATTGATGGTGACAAAACCATCTATAATAAAGATATTCTTCATATTATCTCCATGATAATATCCTGTTTCTTACTTTAGCCTTTCAGAATTCTGCCTTAGATCAAATTAAAAAATAAAGTCCCTCCATAAAAACTTTATCCTCAATGAGAAACTGTCAAGAGCAATGTTAAGCTTCAGAAGAATGTCTTTCAAACTTCGTGCAAGTAGACAGAGTACATTCAAATTAATGTTTTATTTAACAAAGGTTTCACAAACATCTAGCATTAGAACTACTTAAGTATATTTCAGCACTCCTAGAAAACAGCAACCAGCTTTATCAACATGCTGAGTTCAAAAGATTCACAAAGGCATACTTGCATTCCAGGTCATCAAACCAAAACCAGCTGTTCTCAGAAATAGCTTCCTACAGTTGTGTGTTGGTTGCCTTCTCTCATGGCACAGCCATCATGGCAAGAGTTTTCTTAGCTATAAATAGTGTTGCCTCAATATCAGTGCAAACCCAAAAGGCAAGATAAGGCACCTTTACTCATCCTGTATTATTTATGTTTGAACACAATATGACACTCTATATTGCCTCAGCATAGGTAAGTTCCCCATCTTAAAGGGAAGATCTTTCTAAGTAGGTGAATAAAAAAGTAGTATCTTTAAGTATCCCTTTATTTTCACCAGTTACAATGTTAAGCAAAAAAATTTCACCATGAGAGAAAGATTAAGCTTCAACAGTCTTTGCACCTGTTACCTAGCACATGGTAGGCAGAGGAACATTAACATGCTTCACCATGTTTCACTGCTTTACACTCACCTGGCAAAAAATTCAGAACATTATTTTTTGGCAAGTAACATTTGATTGTCGAGAGCATCTTCCAACAGGAATTATGTCTGCTGGTTTATTTAAAAAGAATAGATCACAAATACATGTGTACCTTTTTTTATGGACCAGATGATGCATTTTAATCTCAGTGTTTTATGTGTATTATACAAGTCATGGGCCACTTTCAAATATAGTTCCTATTTAATGTGAAACACTAGTATTTGCTCACATGTGAAAACAACTTTGAAAGCCTAAGCCATATACTGACTACATATGCCTTAGATATTCATACATGTACTTGCAAACAACTTGATTTATCCAAAGACTATTTAAGGACAGAGGAGGGAGGAGGGGAACACACTTTGGGAAATGTATTATAAAACCTCTTCTTCTGTATCTATTCAATAGGCTTTTGTTTATTCATTTCTAGGGGAAGAATTATTCTATTAGACAACAAACAATGGGAGATACTTTGTTTCTGGGCTTAATTATAATGATATTACAGAATAATGTAGATACACATGGAATTTCAAGTAGCACTTTTTTAAACAATTCCACTTTTTTCTTTCCAGGGGCAAAGCCACCTTGGCAGATTTAGTAAAGTATCTTATATTACTCCTGAGCAGCAGGATGAAAGCTGAAGATGAAAGTACTTATGTAGGAAAGTTTTACTTAAAAGAACGGGTCCTAGCAAGAAACAGATGGAACTGAGGAGTTTTGAGACTACCAAATCTAAATATCCCATCAAAAATTGTCTTTTGAGCCACACATCTCCTTTGTAGTGAATCTGCCCTTGAAATGTTGATAGAAGTTACTCACTGGGGGGTAGAAAGCCCTGTAGAACTTACATTTAAGTCAGGCATACTGAAGAACTATGGGCTCCATGAACAAACTGCATAAACTAGGTTGTCAGAGTTGCTCCTTATTGTTGAGTACTTTGGTGTACAATAAAAAGGAAATGCGTGCTTTTCCTTCAGCGGAAAAGTAATTTGGTCTCTCTTCCCTCTCTTGTCCCATCTTTTACAGGAAAATAACATACTGACTTTTGAGCAGGAGAGCTCTACCATTCACCTCTCTCTCTATCTGCAGAGAAGCCTGTTTCTGTATTCAAAGACCCATCTGGGGAAAACTTTAAACTCTCATCACAACACGTAAGCATTTGCTTTTGTGAGGACACCATGAGATAGGCATGGCTGACTAAAATGGTTTAACAAAAACACCTAGGAACATGCACATATTACAAGAAACACACGCTGACAAAAGCCTCCAGACACCCCAGGAAGAACTGGGAAGCAGAAACAGACTCTCAGTTGAGGCAAGGTGTTGAAATAAAGGCATTCTGAGGAAAAAGTGACAACAGAACTGAGTCTGAGCTGGGATTCCTAAGAGAAAATGAGATTACAATGGGCTCCTCTTCACTCCAGCCCCTGGCTTTCGTGACAGGGAATACACACAGAATTAATTTCCACAGTCAATTTCCAAAGAACATCTTCATAACCGCAGCAAGTTTAAAGCCTCAAGGAAGACTCAGCAGGAACATACTGGTCTGCTGTGTACATGCACTGAACAATTTATTCCTACTATACATATGACCCCACATTCGGGAAAACTAGTTTGTCATTTGAACCCCATTTCAAGAAGGGAAAAGGGGGAAAGAAATGTTAATTGATCTCTGTGGCAAACAGCATGCATCCTGAGACGTGGGAATACAGAAATCCCACTTCGTAATGCAAAATTTACTAATCAGAATTAAGTCTCCTAATTCCCACAGAGTTCTTCAGACAACCAAAGGATACTTCAAAGGTTTAATCTACACACTGTACCTTACAGTAGTAAACTCAGATCAAACAGAAGTAAAAGATACCCTGATAACTCTTTTCTTCTTGTAACTGTAAGAAAAAAACAGGTTTTCACCAAGGTCTCAACTGTGGTTCTTCTACCAAATTTGATTTTATTCTTTCTTTCAGTGCCTAATTCTTGTCTACATTAATTCTGTGTAGAGGAAAAAGGAAGCATACATTTAAATAAATTTTCCAGATTTGCAGACAGAAGACAAATGTGTCACTCAGTGGGGAAAATTAAAGCTTTTCAGAGTGAATACCTTGCACAGATTTTTTTAGCTCAGTTTCATTTTATTAGTCTCCAAGCTTACAAAATAACAGAAATGAAAAGAAAATTATGTATAATATATTTAAATAAACATGCATATTTATTTCCACATGGCCTACTCATCTGGATAGGAAGCTTTAATAAATACCTCAAGGACTACTGGCGAGGCAGGTGCTCCACACAAAGTCTAGAAAGTTAGATTAAAATCTTGTCACATACATAAACATCAGAAATAATTTCTTGTGTGATTTAAAACCTTTTCAAGAGGGATATATTGAAAAGTTTCACAACATACAATAACTTCAGACAAAAGAAGATTAATTTATAACTTCAACAGCCCTTAACCAATGACAACTCTATAACTTTTTTCCATTTGTGTTTAACTTTTTAAAATAATGATCATTATGCTTAAATATAAGGCGAATGGGAAAGAAAGTTATTTAGTGTTGGCCACTTCTCTCCCTAGTCACAAATTATAGCATTTTTGGCAGACGAGAACAGAGAAAAGGAGTACCTATGAATAAGTTAACATTCTGAGAATATTTCACAAGCTCATTCACAAGCAGTGTATTGACCAAGAATATATGAAAGACTGACAAAGCTGTCTTACTACTGCTAGAGTAAGTTTCAGAAGCCATATTTTAAGATAATAGTCTCTGGGAAAGCACTATGCAGTGAGCACGTACATTACATTTGTGTTTTCACAGCCAGCAGCTGCATGCACTGAGCAGGGTCGCTCTCAGCAGCAGCTGCAGAGCAGTGAGTGCTTCAGCAGTGATGGAGCTCTGCAGTTCAGCCCCCTGCTCCTCTACAAATCAGGCACCTACACCGCATAGCTGCTGGTTGTAGCAGGGTGCAATGACACCCGGGCCTTTAAACACCCACCCACACCCACACACTCTGCACCTCCTATATGACAGACACTGCCAAGCAGGGAGTGCTGGGCCAGCCCTGGGCAGCCACCTTTACTCAGACATTCCTGGGCAGCATTCCAGTGTAGCATCACTCAGGCACCTTTTCTAAACGGAACCCCTTCCTGAGGCAGTAAACACAGCAGATCTCCTCTAAGAAGACAGTAAGACTGATTAATGAAGAAAGCTGTTGTCCGCAGCATGAACACTTTATTGACTGCAGAATCACATACGGCAATGAATTTTTAAAGAAAAAGGGAAAAGTCTAATTGATAAGAATGACTATTCCTCTGGATATTCAAATTCTGCCCACTAAATTTCTGCACGTTGAAAAGAAATAACATAAATGCTTAGAAAAGTTTAATATTTTTTTTAATTTCATTTTTTCCAAGTCTACTGGCAAGCCAAGATGGAGCTATTTTAGCATACCTATAAATAGAAGTTCAGGCAGTCCCTACCCTTATCAAACCTGGCTCAACTATATCTTACATGCCCATTTTTCATGACTGTGAAGGTCACAAAAGCTATAGGGAAGAGCCAACAACCCTTTCCCAGCTCAAACACAGCAAACATACTTCTTTCAGGCTGTAGAGTTTGTCTAAAAAAAGATGAAGCATAAATTTTCTGATGAACAGATGGACCTCACAGCTGCATCTTTTGGAAAAAAAGAACACTATTTAAAAATTATCTCAGCAAAGTTAAAAAGGGAACAAAACATCAAAACTCCAAAACCAGCAGAATTAAAAGGTTAAGTCTTATTTAAACATATATATTGATGATCAACAATAAGATATTGAGGACAGATACACTAAAATCAAGTATTCAGGAAATTATGTCAGACTTCTCTTTCTTAAAGGATTGCAAAGAAAAATATTTCGTGAAGTACAAAGGCAGTAAACTTAACTTGACAGTCACTAACTAAGCTTGATGCTTTGAAGATAAGCCTATATAAGTGTTAGGTATTACCAAGTTTTCTGACCTTTTTTAGAGGAAGAATGATACAAGCTTCTGGCACAGAAAGAATTAACTCAGGAAGGACATACATGCATACACCAGACAAGTACACAGAAAAAACATCTCCAAGCACCATACAGCACAAACCAGAGCACGTACAACCAAATCAACCAGAAGTTTTTCAAAAGATTGAATTTTTAAGTAGGTTTTTTTGTCTTCTTACTTTTTAGCTACAGATGTAGGAAAGTATACATTGCTGTCATGTAAAGACTACAATACTCCCAATGAATCTTAGGACATGCCCCAGGAGAAACTTCAATTTTGGTGAAGAAAGACTGTACTACCCTTAGTTCTTCAAGTACTTTAGTCGTTCAGATACTGGAGATTACATTAAACTTTTAAATACATAGAATTTTTAAATTAAGGCAAAACATCCAGTGGGTAGGCAGTCTAAGATACTACTTTGTACTCAAAAGTTATAGCAGAAATTCAACAAAGTTTCAGAATGTATCCTGCACTCCACTCAAGTTATACAACAGGTTGAGCTTATTGCACATATCCATCATTCTCCCTGGTATTTTGCAAACAGTAGCTGGATGAAGAAACTCGCATTCTCTGCACTGTCTCTGGTAAATAATGTCAGTTTTTATGAAGTCTAAAATGCCAGCAAAAGAGATGCAACAACTTAAGTACAGTTTCTGAAGTATTGCTTTCTCTAATGTGCACTCTTCCAAATGAATCAGTTTTGTATCTGCATTTCTGCCATGGGACTCAGTATTATTTATCTGTGGCAGTACAACAGAGCCTGAAAAAATGCTAACATAAGTAAAGACCACAGTCATATAGCACAGAAATAAGTTATGTATAACAAACAAACCAACACAACAAATATAAGAATCAGTTTACTGTATCACTTTTCTTGGTGAAACACTTGAGAGGAAGCCATGCAGAACCATCGATAGTTTTATGCCATTCACAAATTCAGCCTAAGGGCAGCTGGAAATCAATTAAGATTCTTCCTCAATTAGATCCTTTCTTCACATCAAAAAAAAAAAAAAATTAGACTTGAAGAAAAAATAATGAATAGCCTTCCAAAGGGAAAGCAGACTTCCACTCCAAGAGTTACATGCTTGCATCTTATCGCTGTCTCAAATCAACACTGTCACAGTGCATAAGGCCAGTTGCAAGATGTGCCCCACTTCTGAGACAAGGCACCCCAGCAGCAACTGGTCCAAGCTCAGCTATCAACTTCTTTTTTCAACCATTTGCACTTTCATCTAGGAACACTGGATAGACATTTTCTCAAAGAAAGCTAAAATTCAGAAGGATTGTAACATACTCTACTGTCAGTGTAAATGTCATTTTTCAGAACATTAGTTACGTAGCTGCGCTGCAGCGTGGTTTGTGCACATCTGCAAAAAAGACAAGGTACTTTTAATAAACAAAATTAGATATTCCACTGTGTAGCAAAGTAACAACACTGCATATCCAGAGACCCATGATGAACCTGATTACCAGAGATGATGCTGGTTCCGCTGTAGTTGGCATCTCAGGGGTATCTGCACCCTTGTGGCTGAAGGCACCTGACCACTCAACACAGTATCAGGAGGAGACCATTAAAAACAATCCACGCTTTACATACTTGGCCATTTCCTTAACCTTGGGTAATAGGAAATCTAGCTTAAACAATTCTTTCTGGTCCCTGTTCTTAATCCCATTTTTTTCCATCTAGCAAATAATCTTTCAGTTTTCATTATTCTAACACAAAGAGGGCAATTTCCTGCCCTTCAGAAGGCTTCTCCTCTCCTATACTGAATGGGAAAGAAGCAAGCTTGGCATAAATCCCCTGTACCTATGCCAGTCTGCACCTTTTTTCAATATAGACTGTCAGAACTGTGGAAAATATACCAGATAAGAGTCTCGTGAGTGCCTTGCACGACACCATTAATACTTCCCTCTCTAGTGATACAGAGAGATAATGAGATCTACTTTGACCTTCTTACAGTTACGTCATACTGTCAGCTCAATGTACTGGTCTGTCACAAAACAGTACAAAGGATCACTTTAAACTTCATTCCCCTCCAAAGTTTAAATCTGTAACTGAACAAAATGTCCTCTTTCTTCAGTGAAAACACTACATGTATATTTTGTCCCGCTGCTATTACTCTAGGTTTCAAACTAGCTTTTGTCACTTTGGTTTTGGTCCAGTTTTGCTTTAGTGAAAAGGCTTAGACAAGGAAATCCACCAGAAACCATGTATCATCCAGATACTACTGTTGCTTTTAACACTACTTCCTTTTACAGATTCAAGTGCAGGAGACACTGAGGAGTTTTAACAATTAAGAATTTTATGATGAAGAGTTTTGATATCAAGTGAAATAACGCGGTATGATAATACATTCTCAGAGCTAGTTTGTAACAACAGCAGAATGCTTTTCTAAATGAAAGCATCCAAACACAACACTCAAAATCTGATTGCCCCATTATGATGCAGCCACTTAAAAAACTACACCTCTGCCCTTTTAACATTCACACCCATATGTTAACATTTCATGCACTCACTGTTTCAGGCCTCTGCCACTGTGAATTATTTATTGAATTATCCCTTTCAAGCTAAAACACTGGAGTATTTAAATTAGAGTTGTACCAGTGCAGGCCTAAAAATATTTTGGAGGTTCCACTATAGATGGTACACAAGCATTTGAAAATCGTTCAATAAAACTATATGCAGAAAACAGAAATGTAAGACAGCTTTTTGGAACACAAAGTAAGTTAAAGCACTTTAGAAAATATTTAGACTATGTCAACATTTCTTTAATTAAAAAAAGGAAAAATATATTTAATTACACTATTATTACATCTAGCCCATTTTTCTATAGAAAGGAAAAAACCCATCATGAAATGCTTCCATAGGGAAGTGTTCAGTTAATTCAGAGTCTACTTAGTTTCACTCAATTTTCTATTGCGTTCCAGCCTGAAGGCAAAAAATTTAGGACAGGAATGAATCTGGAAACAGGAGTGAATCTGCAAAATTTAAACTAAATTTAACGTTTAAACTAAATTATCTCTGTCCCAGGACCTCAGTTTTCAATTTTACATGATCACCTAGTACATTTTCCAAAAATTTCACTTGAAGTCATCCCTAAACTCCAATGCTCCCGCTTCCACTAAACTAATCTCTCTCATGCACACACCCCCATTTCTGCCCAACAATGGGCAGAATTTTTAGGAAGCAGTAAAAGCAATTCACTAAATTAATGATGCTGTAGCTCAGGGTGACTTGCAACAGGAAAATAAAAAAATGTTTACTTCACTACCTTTGTCATATGACACAGTTGTTGCTTATTTTAAGGACACAGCTAAAGCTTTACCCACAAAGAAAATTTCCAAAACACAGTTGGAATGTTAGTGGTAATGTAGTGGACAGAAAATGGCTTTTCCAAATTTGTTTGCCAAATAACACTGCTTATGTTTATAAATAGTGAAAAATACATAAAACCTTTTTGTTTTAATAAAGAAATGGCAAAATACGGCATGTTAAAAGCTTACTTGACCCTCAGGAATGCTCAAAATGCATCTCTGTCACTTCTCTAGTGAAGAGACTCTATTCCAAACCTTTCTTTCAATTCAATGCAGTCAAGATTTACACAATTGCCTATTCATTACCCTCAACAGTTATGTGCCTTTAGTCCTTAGAAGGGTATGTTCAAGAACCCTGGAAAAGGAATAAAAAGATCAGCTTGACACTTTTATTTTGAAGAGAACTGAAAAACTTTACAGAGTAAGTCACACTGCCCTTAGTCATGTGTTTTAGCTCCTGGACTACTTCCCCACATTACATTATCAGGATATATTTATGACTGCAAATGTTTAAGGAAAGGTGGCAAATCTAATTTCAATTTAAGAATATTTAGGCACAATAACATCTGTAAAAATTTATTTCTAGTGATCTTGGGGCAGCTTGGATTAAGAACTACATGTTTTTAAGAAAACTGCCACTTTGAATGCTCTCTTTGAATGTTTGCCACCTTCACTTTAATGTCAATTTCCAAGTTACTGCTGTAAACCCTGAATGACAGTGTTCTGTGTTGTATAAGGTGAGCACAGGCAGTGAAACAGCAAAGAGTATCTTCAAAACTGTATCTGATGCATACTGACATGTTTGAAATTTTCTACTCCATTTCCTCAGAATACCAAGTTGGGTTTCATTAAGTTTTGCTAAGAACTTCTGAATTTTCAGTCAAGTACCCCATCACTCCAACAGAAGCAAAACCAGAGAACTTTTAAGTAAATGTTGCACATTTTTCAGTTTTGGGGTTTGGTTTTAGGGTTTTTTTTGTTGTTTTTGTGTTTGTTGTTTGGTTTTTGTTGTTGTTTTGTTTGTTTTGGGGGTTTTTTGGTTGCTGGGTTATTGTTTTTGTTTTGTTTAGTTTTTAAAGAAGCACTGGCAAATGCAAAGGCATCTGAACTTTTCTTCAGGAGGGGAGGAGAGGATAAGCAAAAACTAGTACAAGCAAAAACCTCGTTGGGTTTTGCACAAATTTTGAGGCCTAGTTACCTGGGTATCAATAGCTAGAGCCATTTCTAAAGCCATCCACAGAAAAGAACTGGAGAGGATTCCCAAAATAGCCTACTGAAGTCCTCCCCCTAGAATCAGAAATGGTAGTTTGGGGACCATGAGTCTGTCCCCAGCCTTAGAATTTCACTGCAACAGATTAATAATAATTCTATGTTTCAGCTTTTCCACAAGAAGGTTTTATGAAGTCCAGGTCCTGACCTGGAGGAGAATAATTGCTTTGCCAACCACCTTCAGTGTGGCAGTTGATAGGACTGTCTCATCACACCAAATGAATTCTCAGAGAAGTCAGTACCATCCATGGTTGTTTCTGCTTATTTTACTCCCCATTAAATTCCTCTTTACCTGAAGAGTACTGGGCCTGAGAACAATATAAAAAGAGAGCAATGTAACCTCCAATGGATAAATTGGTTCTTTGGACACAGATTGTAGAATAATTTAGCATGAAATTACCTTCAAATTCCTAAGAAAACTTAAAAGGGCAATGGTGTCTTTTTCCATAACTTTCTGGGTGTTACAAGGTCAAAATCACATTGTTGCCAGTCCTTATGAATGTCATTACGAAAAAAAAAACAAAACAAAAAACTGCTATCTCAGCAGACAGGTTATACAGCACACAAGGCAGTAAGAAATAGACAGAGTAGTCATTGTCTCCTACAAACTTGACACTGAAGTTAAATGGCCCCATTCTTCCTCAGGATTTTGAAAGGTCTGAGACAGAACATAGTCTAGGAATGCATTTTCAGAAGTATGAATTCCTATTTGCAGAAAGGAAATCAACCTGTTTAGTTATTTTTCGCACAATCAGCTATATTTCTTTCACTTTTCACTACACTGTTCTTGAAGACATGACCAACACCCAAACAGAATTTTGATTCTGTTTCAACTTCTCAGAAACTCTGTCTATTAACATGGCCTCCAGAAGACCTGCACACTCCACGTGTCATGTGGCAGAAGAAAAGTCCTAGACTCAGAACCTGGTTGACTGTCTCTACTCAAAGAGCAGCTGATACTTTAAGGAGCCCAGGCTTGCACTTCCGTAAATCAACAGATCCTGATACCTCAGCTACATGCATCCTAAGAGTCAACTACACGTGTGTAAAGTTGTAAGGACTGTTGGACTGCAGGGACACATGCTGGACTTTACCTCGCTTTTTGGTCCAGTCAGGAGGGGAAAACAGCTTGAAGAAACAGATCTAATAAAGTAAACCACGTGCAGCCAGACCTCCAAACACCTGTGCCAGGACAGATCCAGTGGCACACTCAAAAAGGCACGAGCCCAGCAGCCTGGTAAGCACTTACTGGATTCGCTGGTCCAACCTACTGGCATTAATCTGCACGTCAGAGAGATCCATTAGAAACATCGCATCTTCATGTCAAAACTTCCTTTGGAATACCGAGTTTGGAAGAAACCTCAGCAGTACTAGCACCATATTGCTTGGAAAGGGACCTTTTTATTTTCACTAATATCCTTTCCATAAATCAAGCTTACTGATGGCACTGAGTATTCCTCCACAGTAATGTGCCATGGCTATAGCAATCATATTTGATCCTGTAAGAAGGAATTAGTGTTCGATGACTGAAGCATTTGAAACATGAAAGAAGCTTTCTCAGCTGCAGAAAATCTGGCAGAGATTCTGTTTTTCCAAACACAATGTCAGGATTTAAATACCACATCTCTTCTCAGCTAAGTTTTCAGACCCAGACAAGCCAACTTTCACACAGAAGGAATCAACACTTGTTTTTTAATACCGGAGAGACTGCTTTGAATGAGCTCCTGCCAGTAGTTCAAAAAAGAAGCCAAGTCTCTGTATTGAAAAAATCTTTTCACAAATTAATTACCATGCCTCTGACCAGAACAATGGACATCAAGGGCTATGAAGGATAAAGATTCAATCAGGCATGCACTACGTTGGCTCAATATAGGATTAAATTATGGCTGAAAGGGTAGAGAACTAAATAGTCTCATGATAAATTTTTGACATACACTCTAAGTACTTGAAACTCACTATGCAGTTACATAAATTTCACATGTGCTCAAAACTGTGATCTTCCTGTGCTGTGCTTAATAAATGAATTGTTAACATGTCAAACAAGTTAAAACAGAGGACACCAAGAAGCCCTCTAATTTCCTAGTCTCATGTGCCAACCAGAAACTTAAACATGAACAGAAAAAGATGCTCATCCATGCCAAATACCAACAGGATACTACAGAACCCTTCCCCTAAAGGATTTTTACCAAAGACTTACACTGTTCATCCTTTTCCTAATCCTTTAAATCATGACCATCACTCTGCAGGCAGTTCTTGTTCCAGAGAGATACCCTGAACCTGAATAGGTACCTGTTTGTGAGAAAGGAACACTTACACAGTGCTGTATGTGCACACATCAGATCTCTCACTTCAAATTATCAGGAAGACTATCTTAAGTTCAAGACTTAATAAAATGAATAAATCAGTACAGCAATTTTACCAGCCTTGCTGTTCAGTTACAGGGCTTTCCAAGAAAAGGGGGATAGATTTTTCTGTACGAGAGATACAGAAAAACAATGCGAAGACTGACAAAATGTGAAGTTTAGAACACAGCACAAATCTGCTTAGTGCAGCAGAGCTGCAAGACTCCACTACGAATTGAAGCATGGAAATATCACTGCAACTGCATCCCAGACATTCATGCTTTCACCAAACATTATTACTTGAACCTACTGTCCTAACAGCAGAGCAAAGCCATGCAACACACAGTGTCCTATGACTTTGAGATTCCATAAAAGACACACACATAACATAACAGCATCCCAAACAAATTCACAGACACAGCACCTCCAGCATCTTGTACAAATAATCCTCTCTATAAACTCGCTGACTTTAATCCTTTGAAGACTTCTGTTGGATTGTATTTTGGGAGGGGTAGAAAATGTATTTCAGTGAGTTTAATCATCACCAAGATGCACAAATTCAAGACCATCTTAGTGTCAGATTATCTGTCCTGGGTTTTTCTGCAGTCATCATACCAGCCATCAGAACACAGGCCTGCGCACATATCCCAGCATCAGTGTTCAAATCATTTAGCCAAATACCCTACCATACACAGAGAAGCTGGTCATCCTTCCAACACACACATAAAAGTGAAATTTTGTTTGAGAGCTGAAAGTCCTGAACACCTATTTAATAGTGAATTATTTGAAAAATTATTGAATAAAAGGGGAAAAAAAGGCTGGAAAGTAGGCAACACATTATGATGAACTTAGAAAAACTAGATACAGCAAAGAGAGTAGCTCAGTAGGAAAAAGAAAAAAAAAAGTGAAATGTCTTATATATTCCAGCTAATGGCCCAGGAAACCACACCTGTCATCTGTCATTTTTGTACACAGTCTAGCACTACCACATGGTGGTTACACCATGCTGGAAGGGGTACTGTTTAAATGGAACTGTCACCTGCTCCATCTGTTTTCATGTACACAGACTGGCACTTCTACCTGGAAGATGACACTGTGCTTCCTCACTGATAGGAGAGGGAGGTTCCCAATGCTGAGTCCCTCACTGTGCCACTCTTTCAGCCTGCTGCCTTTTTAAAAAGTTGGTTAGACCATATTCCAGAGAAGTACAATTTGCTAAAATATTACTGAAATGGATTCAAGCGTAAGTTTACCTGCAAGTAGGTAACCAGTCCCAGTGACTTCAAAGTTAAAGCATCTGTTAAAGATGGTTTAGGAATTATGTCAGAAAAAAACCCAAAAAACAAAAAGGAAGTGACCTACTTGAATGAAAAACTCATTCAGAGGTTTATATGTTCAGATCCCCTCAAAAAAGGCTGACGAGAGGTATTTGCATATATTTCCTTAAGTACAAACTGTGAAATGTCACAGAGTGTAACTCTTGACTAATCCATTAGGTTCATATAGACTCAAGATTTTTCCACTATCTTTCTATTCGCTGCCTATTTCTGTTCACACGAAAAAGTACTTCTCCTGTTTCCTACGTACACCCAAATGCTTAAGAATCAGAGTAGAGACTAAAATCAAAATGGCAGCTTAGCTGCAAAAAAATGAGTAGATTGAATAAAAGCAACCTGTGCTACAGACACTCAGAGATCTTTTTAACATGTTTAAATTCCAATTTAAAATAGGATGGCCAAGATCTCAAGTCCTTATGACTCTTCACTTCTTTTGCCTTTTTTCATCCTTTTAATTCATGCAGAAGCTGCCCATGAACTCTAAAAACTATGTAGCAGAAGCTTTAGCATGATTCTAATTTTGGTCACAGATAACTAAGTAGAGCAATTCTAGATAATATTAGCTGAGATTTATGATGCATTCAGCATCTTCAGATGCACAAGAGTATTTCTGGGCATCACTTGGAAAGACAATATTCAATGTACAGCTGGTAAATTTTGCTCTTTTTTCTCCTATTTCTATACAAGAAGCATATTCATGCTGCACTTTCTCAATTTTTTTTTTCCAAACGATCTATTTCTTCAGCAAGAGAAAACACAAGTCTGGTCAAGCCTCACTTTCAAGGTACCAAGATGATCAAATTATAGCTGGTTTTGAGAGTAGAAGTTAGATAAACCTCTGTCACTTCTCTGAGCAACATGTACCGATAATTAGAGGAAAACCTGCCCTCTTGGTGCAACTTGGGATAAGAAAGGTCAGTCAATTTCTTCTGAACCCCACATATGTTGTGTTGTTTCTATTCCAATTCTGTTGCATTATTACTTAACTAAATAAATTAAAAAACCCTCACATAATTTTTTGTTATGCTTACCACTATCAAAATCTCTTCTCCAAAGAAGAAACAGCACCTATAAAAGCCTAGATCAAGTTCTTGGTAATGGAACCACTCCTATTTTTATACGCTTCCCAACTTCTGTCAAGCCTGAGAACTTCCATATTCCTCTCAGGCCAAACTAGGTGTTTGCCAATGATTACACTTCCTATTAAAAGATAATAAGGAAGTCACCTTGAAAAAGTACTTTTTAAAACCTTTTTAGAGAACTGTATTGGGACATTGCTTCATTATCGCCTATTTAACCCACTGACGAAAGGATCAAACATGAGAACTGTGACTTTTACCAATAATTGAGAAGATGACAGGTTGGAAAGTAAAGGGGAAGGAGCTCTTTACATCTCCCTGAATCCTTGACACGACATTTCCAACAGGTAGTAGAAACTATTTCTATAACACTAAGCCTTTATTCTGTATGGAAATCACTACTTGGATTCTAAGATCTTGTATCAAGCTGATTTCGCCTGAAAACACGTCTAGTTCACTGTTAACACAGGGTGATCTAGAACTCCAGACTCCATTCCTTTTCCTTGCATCAGAAGACTGAACCTAGAAGCTTTAAAGTCATTGACTATTGCTGTAAAATTGGAAGTGTTTTCCAAGTGATACCGAATGTAAAAAACTGCTAGCTACCTGTTGAATGACTGAACTGAGTGAGGGAAAGATGAGCCAGTTGCTTCAGCTTGTTCCCAATTCTGAGTATAGATATAGGACAATGTGAAGGGGGATGTCAAAAGGGATGTTTTTTAATCACAGCAATTGAGACAGTGATGTTTCCTTATTATCTATGCATTTCCACAGATCAGTTGAACATGATTCCAGGCACAGGATACCTTACTGTCAGACTAACATGAAAGAGCATTTCTATTGCTAATCTAGAAGTCTTCCCTCTAGCTTCAGATGACTACCTGTTATCAGCACAGACACGTAAGTTCAAAGGACAAAGCAACCCAAAATGTAAACTATTAGAATGTTCTCCTTTTAATCACAATACACTTTATCTTTCTGTCCTTATTAAAACCCCATACTGAAGGCAAAACAACCTTTAAAGCCACACCAAGATCCTGGCCAAGGCTAGGTCCACCCCATACAGGGTGCCTATGTGGAAGACAAGATCAGAAAGAACATGTCACATGGCAGCAGTCAGATTTCTGGAGAGCAGGTAAATATGTAAACAAGCATAAAAGCTCCAGTGTTTGGAGGCAAAACATCTATTTCTGTTTCACCTGGACACACCATTAGGCAGAATGGAGCAATGGCCCATCAAAGAACAACCTGTGGGTATCCTGGTCAGTCTGACATGCTTCCTAAACTATGGGTAATCATTAATCTGCTGCAAAATTGCCACCAGCTCTGTTACCAAAACAAGAACTAGTACTGGCTCAATCTTCACAGAAGGCTACAATGCTGCACATATCACATCTCAGTTATCAAGCACTTCAGCGAAAATCCATTGTCAATTATTTAAAGAAACTAAACAGTAATCCAATCCAAGGATAAGAGTTTCTCATGTTTAATCAAACAGATCTCCAGTGCACACCAGCAATTTATGTATGAATACTGGTCCATTAAGAAGTTGAGACCAGTTTTGAAATGGAAGCATCTTGAATGGTAAAAGCACCCAACAAAAATTACACTAACAATCCACAACCTAATTTAATTTAAAAAATCTTCAGGTTAAATATTAGCCAGATTCTGGGAGATTACCTACAGAAAACGTCATGTATGTTTACTTTGTGCTCCCCCAGACAGTTTATGGATGCTGGGCTTTCTGTTTACAGACAAGCCTTCTTTTCTTAAGATACATATGTACGCATATATATACACCCACACACATCTTAACACATATATATATAAAATACTACATTTTATTAAAAATTCCTTCTTTTTCTCTGTATGTAGTCATGTGCACACATACAATCAAAGTAAAATATACATATTTTTAAAGGGCATTTAAAAGTCAGATTGCAACTTCCAATCCATTACTGGTAACAACCCTGTTCAGTTCAAATGGGTAATATCCTAACATAGAGCAAGATCACATCAAACAAGAGAAAGTTCCTGATGCAGGGTCTTTCTTCAGTGCAATATTAGAGAGTAGGAATCTTTTTCTTACAGGTAGCCACACCCACAGCTGCTAACCTGTGTCTGGTATTTCAGGTCATCCTCTTGCATTTATACGGGCTCCCTAACAACTTGCAGAAGAGCAGAGAAAGAAAAAGAGTGGCAAATGTGTAATCTGGTCTCTGCTCAGGGATGAACTTCCTGGAGACCTTCAAGTCTTCTTCAATGCCTTCAGCATTATCAGCCATTCTGCTGTCTTAGTTTTCAATCCCCTCTGCAAAGCTATCAGATCTTTTTGGAAGCTGCTAATTTGCAGGCCCAGAGCAATTACATAAGATGTTATTTTAGTCGTGAACAACACATTAAATTTTGGATTCTGCTGCTGTTGCGCTTCAGCACAATGAATTCTTCACTGGTTTTTGGATAATGATGTCTAGGCACTTGGGGACCACGTTATGCTTCTTTATCCCTATCTGGAAGCTGAATTTAAGGCTATCCAGACAGTAAATTTTCAAGCCCCAGCTTCTTCTCATCAAGAGACATCCATGTCTTCTGTCTTCTTGAAAATCTGCTCAGAGCGAACATTAATAGGAGCTCCTGATAGATTCTGCATAGTTTCAGAAGCTGCACTGCATGTTAGAAAAAGGAGCGGGATGGACCTTCAGTCTGACCCAATGACGGTTCTTATTATTTGAAAACCTACTGTATGAAAGGAGACCCAAGTATTTTCAAGTTTGCAATGGACTTATGTGGTCCATAGCTAGGCTATAGGACTTCACTGATAACACATGTAACAAGTGTTACCCTTTGACACTGTATTTACTTTTGCATTAGTACAAAATACTCCTGCAATTTGATACCAGATGCCAACTACAGAACTAAAATGACTGCCTCTACAGATATCCTGGCTAGTCCTGTATTCAACACAAACAGGAAGTCATATTCTGAGACCTCAAAACACCAAAGATTTCCTTCTATTTCAAAACAGCACTGTATTATTATAAGGTTGATTTACAAATTAATCTGTGTAGTCTTCTCTCATCTAGTGCTTAAGTGCATTGCTGCTTCTTAAAGTAAGTAAAATCCAAATACAAACAGGTCATTTATATAAACGCATTTGCATCCAATCGTAGTTCACAATCATCTATCCAGAGACTTGCCCTTCCTGCTGAAGTTCATGAAAAAAATAGGAAAAACATTTTCCTGACTATCTCCCCTGACTAACTCTGCTCCTCTGTTTATTTCACACCGACTAGCTTTCTGTCCAAAGATTTTGTAACAGAGGTAAAAGTAGTAACTTGCTTTATTCATGAAGCTTACTGCCAAACTACTGGAAAGATTTCAAACCCAGAACTCTGGAAATACAGATTTAACAAAAACATTGCTCTAGCTAGACTTGGTTAAATGTCACAGTTGAAAGATTTGTGTGCTTAGTCTCTGCTTTTTAAGTAAATATTTCCAGTATTTCCAAATTAAGAAACTCTGCAACTGAGACTAACTGAATATAGCATGAGCTGTATAAAGTTGAGGAGCTGAACAGATACCCACCTGAAGGAAATAAAGTTATGGGTGAAAAAAAGTTAATGTTAACCTTTTAAATGCAAGTATTCTTAGCTTTCCCAGTCTAGTTATAAGGAAGAACAGTTAGCAAAAAGTGATCTAAATTTTGAAGTAATTACAGAAAAATAAAACTCAATGTATTAACTCACCCTGGAGGAAAAAACAAAGTAATCTAATTCAAACTAGTCTATGGCTGTCCAGAGAGATTACCTCCTGGAAGTACAGTAATTACATTTGTAAAGTACAATCATTTATGCCTGGCGCAGGGAAGTCCAAGGGATTTTATTTTTTTATTATTATTTAAAATGTGGAAAAGTTTTATAATGACATCTATAGTGAGAAAAGAGCTTCGTACACAAAAGTACACATTCTGTGTAATGGCCTTTATCAGAGGTGGGAAACAGATAAGTGTAACTGGTAGGACTGTATCACACCAGATGTCACATATGAACAGACATACTGTTGCACTTTTCTGTATAGGGCCCATACATCCTAAGCTAAGTAGCAGACTGTTCTGAAACTTATTACACAAGTATTTCTTGTCAAATTTGTAATTAGACTAATTCTTACAATTCCAAAGAAAGGACTCTTAATGGTTTCACTGAATGTTCCTCTATGTAGGTTTTTTGCTAGTACCCTACAAACAAAATTGCTTTAAAAAACCCAACCAAACACTGTATTCTTATGAGCTCAAACTTCAAGTGTCTTAGTTGTCTTCAACAATTCCAGTTAATAGCAAGACTTAACAGTACCATTCTGACAGTCTCACTGTCATACAAAATTCTCAAAACAGTTGTGGTTTTTGGAGAAACAAGGTGTGTGGTCAAACAAGGCCTAACTTAGGTCTTGTCTACAAAAGAGAACTCTACCAGGAGCCAGAAGCTCAAGGTTTGAACAGTTAAAAAAAGACAAAATAAAACAATACCAGAAACTTGAAATAATCTATGAAGCATTCAGTTATCTGAGAAATCTCAAATTACAGCAATGTACCTTGAGACCTTCTACTTTATGAGGAGTCCACCTGCTGAACAGTCTGCCTTTCTCTTTTCCGTTTCCTATTCATTAGTACCAATGAAGTTCTTCCTTCCGAAGGCCCCCACTGCTTTCCCGAACAGCATGGAATCTGATGTAAGACTGAGAACTGTGTGGTAAACTTGGTAAGAACTACACATTTCTTTCTGCTGCTGTTTAGTTAGTCTGTGCTGTTTGCAGAGCTATTTGCCAAGATTTGACACAGTTAAACGTGCACGCTTCAATTCATAGCTAGTAAATTCCATCCAGCAGTAAACCTGCCTGCTTCCAGGTGACAGCACAAACAGTCCCAGCAGAGACTGCACCAATCTCCCCAACTAATAGACTGCTGGATGAGAATCATTTTTTGATCCAACTACAAGACCAAGATTTCTAACTGAATCAATTTTTGGCAGCAACGGATTTTTTTTTTTTTTTTT
>WEKY01021210.1:31920-126927 GCA_013390045.1 Picathartes gymnocephalus
GAGCGCCTCCCCCGCGAGTGCCCGGGGGGAGCGTGCCGGCCTTTGCCTCGGCCCCCCACCCCCACCGCGAGTGTGAGTGAGCGCGAGTGACTGAGTGCGAGTGTGAGGGGGCGAGAGGGGTCGGCGAGTGTGAGACAGCGAGTGTGTGAGAGTGCGCGTGACTGCGCGTGTCACAGCGTGTGCGTGTGTGTGTGTGTGTGTGTGTGTGTGTGAGGCGGCCGTGGGGATGGCGGGGGAGGCGCAGGGCCGTGTGGGACACGCGTGTGTCCGAGTCAGAGCACGCGTGTGTGAGGGCCGCCGTGGGTGTTGAGCGCTGGCGAGTGAGCAGGGAGCGAGCGTGCCCGTGCGCGGGCGTGCCGGTGTCCTCTCGCCGTGTGCCCGCCGGTGCTCCCGGCTCTGCCCGGGCCGCCTCGGGCTCTCCTCGCTCCGACTGCGGAGGGGACACGTGGCGCTGCCTGCTCAGTCGCCGAGTGCGAGAAATGCTAGCAGAGGAGTGACACGTTTCAGAGGGGAAAGGGAAGGCAGGGAGTTTCCCCTGATGCCAGTAGCCTGCAAGACCACTTAAATAGAAGTAACACTGGGAAAGCGAATTCCCCGCACTTCTGGTCACTGTTTAAACATTTCGTTTGTTTTGAACAGTGATTATACACCAGCTCTCGCTTTTTGTTTCAGGGGAGGCTCTCACCTTTGGATACTCTTGGACTTTGGAGAATTTTGGTTGCATACGGTCTGTCCTGCATGCAAAATTCTCACTAACTCAAGCTGGATGTTCTTTTGGTTTTCACCTAAGGGTAAAATTTGCTCCAGAAATGAAATGCTCATATCCAAAACAATCTCTCATTCCTCAGCTTGTTTTCATTCACTTTTTCCTCCTCATACCGACTTTCCTGGAAATTTTTGAATCCAAGCGTACACTTTAAATGCAATAGGCATAATTATGCTGTTTTAAGAATAGCTAGTAGCCCGGTGTGACATAAGGTAGCCCTTCATAACAAGCTGTCTGCAATTTACACTGGCTTTTTCTTTGGGAGCCATTGAGGACAAGGGAAAGCCAGAGCTATGAGGGGGCAGAGTTCTAATAGAAAATCCACTAGTTACCCATTTTCATGTTAAGAGGTTCAGATTCTGCTTTCCTACCAGATAAAAACTAAACTGATTTCTATGCCACCAACAATACAAAAAAAAAGCAGCTGATATTTATGATGGGCATAATTACAGAAACTGTGGAACAGCAGCCAGCAGGTGAAAAACCTCTCTCAGATTGTCCAATAAAGTTGCATCAAGTAAATGAGATCCTGTGCACCTCATCTTAGGAAAACAGCATGTAAAATTCCTTTAGGAATTTTTTTTACTTACTCTTCAAATTACAGTACCTACCCTGTGCTGAGAGCTTCATAGGCATGTGGAATTATACATCCCCAGGTCCAAAGAGCTTACAGCCCTCCTGCAATTTCTCCATAAAAAAATCCAAATTGAACATATTTTTGGTAAATTGCTTCACAAGCAGTTATCTTTTCCTTGTTAAACTGAAAGGAAACCTAAAATGGCATGAGGGATTCTAAGCAACATAATGACCTATACCACCCTTTTGGTGTTTGAACCCCAGCAGCTACGATGGAAAAACTGACAGGCATAAAAAATCCTCACTCCCCAAAAAATAACTTTAGATCATTTTCTCTCCTTTGCCTGTAATTTATTTTTTGGTGATGTTCTAATTGAACCAGAGCCACAAAACAGATAAATGTCTTCTCATCCTGTATTTCACAACATCTTGTTGACTTCTTCTGTTACAGTTTCTGCATTTGTGAAAACTGAATATTATTCTATTAAGGAAGAAAGGGTTGTAGCAATTTATGCTGACATCTTTCATGATATCCTGACTTTACTTTCGTGGCCAATGAAAGAAAATTGCTTCACTGCAAAATTTAGAGGTTCCTTATTACAGTTCAGCTCAAAGGTTGAATCCAAACCTGTGAAACACAAGAGCCCGTTTTTGGCTGCAACAGAAATATCTAAACACAAAGTACTTTGACTGCTCCACAGTCTTTTGAACGTCTTCCATTCTGGCCTCTGCAGCTGCTATTTGGCTATTAAAGCCTTCTAGGGAATGTGTCCCAAATGTTCACAGACCATTTTTTACCCACTATTTAATCCATTTGATCCCTGGGGGTCAAGGAAGAAATGGAGAGGTATTGTTTTAGAGAAGAACTTAGAAATTGATGCTTACCCTCTGTCAGGCATTATCATATCCTTTGGGCTTTTTGCTACTTACGTTTGCATGGTGCTCATAGCAGAAATCCCCTGTCAAGGATGGTCCTTAGGACCCTGCTGGTGCCGTTCAATCTGAGAGCTTTGAACCATTCCCGCAGTGCAAAAACGACTGTAAATCTCTTTTATCCGGTTAATGGGCAATTACTGCACTTCAGCCAAGCCTCACCCTGTTCCCAGTTTGTGGCAGAGAAGACAGGACCTGGCCAGGGCTGACTTATGTCCCAGCAATTTCTGGCTAGTGGTCATGGTCAGCCAGGCATAGGTTAGAAGAGTGCCAAAACCGAGTTTCTTTATGCCAGGGATTATCTCAGTCTCTGTCTAGCCACAGGATTCAGGCAGCGTAAGGACTGTGTGGTAGCGCAGCCCCAGCCCTCATACTTTTGGGCTGATTGATTCACATTCACTAGAACTGGAGTTTATGACTCCACAGAGCTTTGAACTCAGCCTTTGATGATACAGATCTCACTTGAGCACTTTTACTATGAAGTCTTCTGCTCCTTTTTGTAAAACCACAGGGATCAGGGTGGCTAATGTTGTGACAGTTCTCTGCTGGTGCTGAAAGTAACAAGGCAGAGGTCTTTCTCCAGGGTCTTCTGATTTTGCTAGGGCTCCTACCCTGATGTTAGAGGAGCAGGCATTCCAGTATACAGAATGTGGAAAGGAGGATGTGGTTTTCAGTCCCGTTATAGTTCTCGGTGTACACATGGAAAACCAAACCTGTAACTACCATCAGCACTGCCACAATAATGGAGAGATTATCTGCTGGCTGATGTCAACTGTGCCGAAATTTTCTTTGTCTTATTCTCTGCAGAACTCTGGGTCTGAATTCCGAATTCTCTATCACTGTTTTGATGGCTATTTTAGTGACAAAATGAACAGTTTTACCCACAGAGGAGGTACTTCTTTGAGTTTGTTCCCCTTTCCATACTTGTGGCAAACTGGTGTTGAATGAAGGACTTTGAGATGGTGTATTTTTTTAAAGGAGGTTTTCAGCTGTTTGCTGCCATATTCAGCAAGTACAGTGTTCCACACACTTTTGTTAAACAGTGTCTAATTTGGATAATCATTTATTATGATCAATCTTAAGACAGATGGAACTTTAGGCTACTTCTTTATTTGATAACCACCAAAATATGTTGTCTTCATGACCTGAAAAAATTAAGACAATGAAGTGTCCTTTTCTTTGCTGTATTTATCACTATTTGGAGATGTTATTATGATAACTAGTTTATGTATCCATTGACATACCATCCAAGATATTTTTTGGTGAGTTCCTTCTGCCAAAGGAATTAGCTAGGGGATTTTTAATTATCATTATTATTATTTTAATTTATTTTTGGTGTGTAGTTTGATTTCATTTCTGCACACAAGACATCAGAGAATATTTAAAAAAAATATCCATCAAATACAGCAAAATTTCTAAGAAATTACACCATTTTCCAAGCTATGAGGTGCTCCAGAGGAACTCATTAAAAGATCACATAGATAATTACAAGTATTGACAGTAAAATAAAACCAGTTTTCTTTCAGGAGCAGGTGGTCAAACCCACAGTATTTAGGAGAATGTTGATTTACATGGGAAGGTGGTATGAAAGAATAAAAGAAAACAGTACCTACAGAGTTAAAAGGCTACATGTGTAATTCCTGTGCTATTTCCATCACTGAGGTCTGTTTGCGTGTGGAATTCGACTCCATAGAAGGAGATAATGAAGACAAATAGAATGGCTTTATTTTTAAAAGGGGTGGATAATTTCATGGCAGCTTACAACATTGGTAACTGGGCAAGCTAAGATAATAAGGCTAATCAAATCTCATGCTTCACAGCACTTGTTCCCTGCGGGGTCGGGAAAAATCTTTCCACTGTATACAACACTATACAATTAGCAAGGTTATTATTGGGGAGCAGAGGTATGGCCTTCTAAAGCAACAAGCTTTTGCCATTACCAGAGAACAGAGACTACTTGACCCAACAGAGAAAAGAGCATTATTTTCTTGTGCCACTTCTGCTCCTCTATGCTGTCAGAGTTTTAGAATTACAATTCTTGGGGTTTTAACATGATTACCTAAGCGCATTACTGTCTGAAATCTGTCAAAAACTCTTCCACCTGTGACTGCTAGCCCAATTCAAATAGCTGTCACTGACTGGACACGGGAATTGCATTGATTAAGTTGTTGCAGGTTGCAAGTGCATTTTTCCCTCTCATTAGGACAGTAACATTACAGAATTTGCATCTTTGTAGCAGTGTAGGCAGAAAGACATAGTCCCAAATGATGATGAGATTTTAGCTAGGAGCTGAAATCACATATTTTTGGACTATTTAGTTTGGGAAGTACTCTTCATTTTCTTTAATTGCCTGAACATATTGTTGTAGGTGTTCTGTGTGTATAATTGTATTTTATTTTCCATCAATGTGTGCATCAGAGAAATTATATTAGATGCAATTGAAAATATTTAGCTATTTTTTCTTCAAAATTTATATTCTTTATGTGAATGTGATACTCTTTACGAGTTGGTGGGGTTTTTTCCTTACGAGGTGGAGGAAGCATGACAGCAGAACAACATTCTTTAAAAACCCATATTAGAAAAACAAGTCTGTTTTTATGAGCTATACACAAAGACAGTACACAAAGACAGTAATTTTAAAACTGCTAATTATTTTCAGATGACCTATACTTTTTCCCTGTTCACAACCTATATGCATTCTCAACTCTCAGCCCACACACTTTTCAGAGCAGAGGAAAAATCCACCAAAACACAACATCATCCCCATCTTGAAATTTGGGCTAAATGACAAGAAAATCTAAAAACGTAAGAAGAGCTTACATAAACACCATTTCAAGACTTCTTTGCAGGTGCAAAAGTGCTTATCTTTCTTATATAAAGAATAACCAACACCTTTCTTTCACTAGACTGTGTGCCCATGAGCTGTAGAAAATTCAGCTAAATGAAATTGAATCAAAAATAATTTTTTTGTTTACTCCTTGAGTCACAGTAACAAGTTCACTAAAGGATCTACTGTCTACAGGATCCTCCTGAATACAGTTAGGCACAAAAAATCCATAGGGCTGAACCATGAAAATGTTATGTTCCTGAATAGGTGGGGTGATTTAATAATGATAGACACAGCTGTTTTAGGTGCTCAGTGCCTTTTTTCCTTCGTTCTTCACCAGCAAATTCTCCCAGGATTCTGTGCAAGGAGCAAGAGAAGTACCAGCAGTAGATGAAAATCATGACAGGGATTACTTGCAAGAACTCAGCTCATGCAACCCAGATGATTTGTACCTGAAAGAGCTGAGTGGGCTGCTTGGTGTCTTTACAAGGCTGCTCTCTGCTATGTTTGTAAAGTAATAGGGATCAAAGAAGGTCCTTGACAAGAGAATAAAAGACAGACTTGCACCCATCTTCAGAGAAGTCCAACAGGAGGATTTGGGAAGCTACAGGAGGGCCAGATGCATTTAGGTTCCTGGGAAAGTCCAGAGCAAGTCCTCTTAGAACACATTTCCAAATATGTGAAGAAGGTGACCAGAAACAATCAGTGTGGATTTACAAAGAGTAAACCATGTCTAACCAGATTGAAAGAATTTCTGTGTTAAAATGGCTGGATTTGTGGATGTCAAGACCTAAGCAAGGCAGAAAAAACCTTAATAGATTACAGCAAGGTTTCTGACACTGACTCTGCCAATGTCCTTTTACCCAAGTTCACAGGTTTCAGTCTGGATGAGCTGACAATCAGATGGGTTGGATGGTCAGGCCAAGAGGGCATGGTTAGTGGACCATGAGGACAGTAGCAAGAATAACAAGTGGAGCAACACAAGGGTCTGTTCTGGAACATGTCCTGTTTCACATCATTAACAATGACCTGGAGGAGATGTCACAGTGATGGTTGCTCAAGGAATTTACACATGAGAGCAGGTTGGGGTACAGTTAAAATGCTGGTGGGGAGGGCTGCTCTCCAGGGAGACCTTTGCGTGCTGAAGGAATGGGCCAAGACAAACCCCATGAAATTCAGCAAGGACAAATGCCGAGTTCCGCATGAGAGCTAGACCAACTCCTTGCACTGATTCATGCTGGGGGAAAATGTGTCTGCATGGTTGGGCAGCAGCTGTTCTGCAAAAGGCCCAGGGGTTGTTGGTAAACAGCAAGCTGAACATGAGCCACGGGTGTCCTCTGGCAGCAAAAAAAGATCAAGAGAAACCAAGGCTTTATTCATAAAGGAGGAAAGTCAGTATATTATTGCCTCATTGCTTCTGCTAGACCACATTTAAATACTACTCCCAGTTTTGGGACCCCCACTACAGGAAAGACATTAAATAAAGAGAAGCAAGTTCAGCAGAGGGCCACCAAGATGGTTGGAGGCTGGAGCACTTGGCCAGTGAGGAGCAGCTGAGGGAACTGGGTTTGTTCAGTCTGGAGGAGGGATGACTTTAAGGGGCACATAACATTAGTCTGGCAGTGCCTACAAGGAGGTTACTGGAAAGATGGAGCCAGGCTCCTCAGTGGTGCATGACTGAAGGATAAGAAAAAATAAATATAAATGAAAGCAAGGGAAATTCAGTCTGTAGACAAAGAAAACGTGTTTCATAAAAGGAAGCAGAGGAAGTGTTTGCCAAAATAAGTCGCACATTCTCCATCCTTGGAGGTTTTCAAGACTCAGCTGGATAAAGCCTGGAGCAACATGGTGTGTTCTCACAGTTGTGGTTTCTTGGACCATCAGGTTGAGATAGAGACACCCTGGAGTCCCTTCCTATCTGAATTACTCAGTGATACAGTGACTCAATGAGTTCACAGGAACTGTATCTACAGGGAACAAAGTTCTGGTATGTATGGTTTATTCAATACAGTGATAAATCTTAAATTATACTGGGAGTATGGACCAGAATGCAAGCCATAACTGCCCAGCTGTGCAGTAACAAGCCGGCTGTAGTTCCATACTCTCTACTGTTTGCTCTCTTCCTGGCCTCACCGACTGAGCACTTTTAGTTGCTCTGCTTTAGGAAGAAAGCTTGCATATTTGGAGTCTTTTTTGGCCCCCAAAAAATATCTTAGATTTTTGCCCTTTCCATAGCTTCCTTCCCAGAGAATGGGGCCCCCAAAGTGAAAGAACAACAAGACTGTCAATAATGCTTATGAGAAGTCTTGACAGGATACTCATATCCAAGAATAATTTATTGAAGGAAAATGTAGATATTCTCCTATTTCACCATCTTGTCTTCAGTCCAGGCACACAAAGATGAAATTCCAGAAAAACAGAATACAGACATTCTCATTTTCCCAAAGGTTTCCTTTACAGTGCTAAAATTATGTCATTTACACCACTTAAAAATTCTTATACACTATGTGATGGCTGTAAAGGGACTGTAGTTTAACAAAAAATCAAGTCCCAAGAAATCTTTGTCACATTCAATAAAATCAGAGTACCAATGGAGAGGATTTTAATTAAAAACTTCAAATAAACTCCAGGGAATCAAATCATTTGTGAACCTAACCATACCAGAAAAGCCATGGCTCAGTAGCCTACATGAGTAGACTCAGCTCATTTCCTAACAGTATTCTCCTTACAGAAAATGTTGCCAGAGAGGCTCTGTATCCTCACGCTTCAAGGCCAAATTAATAGTCAGCTGAGGGCAGAAAGAACCATCCCTTACAACAGATAAATGAACTTTAAATTAGCAGCTTCTACTGAAAGGTCCTCTTTCCTAAATTGTTGTTGTAGCTCTGGCTACAAAAGACAGCTCCTTCCCCAAATTCTTTGGCTGCAAATCCTCTCAAGACAAAACACATTGCCATTCATATCTCCAGCTCAATGGGATGCCAGCAAAAAATTGTATCTCCAGTGAAAATCTAGTAGAAGATAAACAGTGTCAGTAGGAAGCGCTGCTGCCTGTTCCCTGCTATCTGCCATAGCAAATTCATTTAAAAGAACCCACAGGTCAGTCTGGCAAAAATCACAGCAGCATCAAAAGACACTTTGCTGTCTGAACGAGGAAATAGACCAAGTACTGAAGAACAAAATATGAGATGGTTTTAAAAGGTGCATGGATTGGAAAGGAGAACAAAGAGGAAAATAACTGCTGATTAGGTATTTTTCTTTTTAGAAAGGACTCATTTTACTTGCAACCATATTTATGGATCAAATTCTTATGACAAATATGATACCATGGGAAGAATAGTTCAGGAATTATTCTGCCAGTATTGATCTTACATAACTTCCATTTCCTCTTCAATTTTCAAATGCTTGTAAGACTGTAGTATGTAATTTTAAGAATTGAGCCAGTCCTAAAAGTCCTAAAAGTATTTGAAAGGAATCAAATTATGGCCACTACAGCAAACCAGGCTTCTAAAAAATAATTGACTGTAGGCACATGCGACACAATATCTCCATTTGAAGATTAATTACTTATACCGCATGGTCTAAACAGACCCCAAATTTGTACTTTTTGTTCCTGCAGTTAGTTTCTTTCAAAAAATTGCTTGTCATTTGAGAAAAGTTGGCTTGTAGGACTAATGGCATCCTTTTGTTCTGAGTTTTATGTCCAGTTGAAACACTGTTTTTGCTGTGGGCTGCATTTTGGAAAGCCAAGGGAAAATATGGCTTCCTGAACCTCTTTGTGCAATTTCTTCTGTTGAATGGGGATGGTTAGAGCACAGATGTATGGAGTTGTACAATACAAATCTGTCTGTGGGAGCTACAGAAAAAACTCTCATTTCTTTTGCCTCAGACAAATTTCTGGCAGAGGAGGCAACTAATAGCAAGCTGACTAATATGGGGCAGCACCTGCCAAAGGGGAGGTACAGGGTAGTTACTTTATGTTTCTCACAGGACGAAGGCTGTTGGCAGGGCTGAATTTCTGTTCATAGGCTAAACTCCCTCATGCAAGATACTGTGTTTGCACATTACCTAGGAAATATAGCAGAATTTCCATCACCATCATCATCAGTCTTTGAAAACCTTCAAACCCTCACAGATAGGGTTCATCTTGCCTTGAGAACAGGGACAGAGACTGTTTGAGGCTTGACTGTTTAGTCCTTTGCAATCCTAGTTTTCTGCTATTTATAGAGAATAATTTATAAACCAAATGGAAGTTGTATTTATGCAGAATTTTACATTGCACTGGATTATTAAAATATCTTCTATGATCTTCTGTACAAAGTAAATATTTTAAAGAAGCTGTAATATGTAAAAGTACTATCTTTTCTTACATTTTTTATCAACTGTAAACCCTTTTCCTTCTTGTTTCTCAGACTCATCTATTTACATTTAAGATCCATAAAGGAAGGATTTTCTCCATTCTGTGTCTGAACAGTGCCTAATCTGTTAAAATTCCACTTCTAGTTTGCCCCTAGGCACTTCTATTAATAAAACTAGCAAAAATACTAAATTATGATTTCTAGTTTTTAGCAACATTACATACAAGGTTCTTATTTTTGTTTTGACTTTAGTGTTTAGCAGACCTCCTCCTAGGTGTTCTGGAGCATTTTTATGCCTTTCAAAAGCTATGTACACATCACAGGGCTTCTCCTCTACTTTTTTAATATTTTACTAGAAACCAAATGGTGTGAAGTTCCGGACTCCTTTTAAAAGAAAAATTTAGAAGCAGCAATACCTGGAATACGTAGCTGAGTTAGTCCTGTCAGACAAGGGTAAAAATCCTTTTTTTTTTTCTGTTCATAGACTGCCACAGATTTTTACTAGCACGTCTTCCCTATCTCGCTTCTACTCATTAAAGAAAAAACCCTGAAGCAAATAAAAATTAAGTAAGTCTTCGATCAAAATTGGAAGTTGGCAGCAGTAGTTTCCCAGGCATAAGATTACTCAAAACAAAGGTAAATAATAGTGGTAGCTGCCTGCAACCTAGTAGTGTATTGGACTTCAACCTACTAGGAAGCAAATTACTTTGTAAATTCTCATACATATTTTGCAGAGATACTATCTATTTGTCTATTAGTCAAGCACTGGAATCTGGAGGGGGGAAGGGAGAAGGAAAGAGGACATGCCATTGATATTCAACAGTGCACAGCTGCTTCAGAAAAAAAAATTAAGACAAGAAGTAAAGAAAGTACTCAGCTCTAGGCAGAATTTTTGAAGGTGGTGTACACAGAATTTGACCAGGTCAGAAGGCTGCGTGATTTCTTCTAATCACAATCTGATTGTTGTTTCAGGTTTCTGAATTTATACCTTACCTAGATTCCTGTCTGTGTCTGAAGAATGCAGGACAGGGCTCAAGGGTAGGACGAAAGTGACTTATAGCAAGGCCAGGTACAAGCATTTTACAGATGCATCCACTCTCAAATCACCAGTACCATTGCTCACAAGAGCTCGTGTTTACACACACAACTGGTAAGGCCTATGGTTGAGTTTGTGTGACAGCTAATATTCTTGCTCCTCAAGCGGAAATTAATTTTATTTAATTAAATACAAAGCAGTCAATGTCAAATTCAGGCTTACAATGCCAAACCCCAAATGCAGGTATCAGCTCTTAAAAAAATTGAAATGGGTTCTTAAAATTTTGGATCCATCCAACGTTCACATTCTTTCCCCAAGGGTGAAGGCTGATCTCTGCCACTTAGAGCAAGGACATTGCTGTGCCCTTCACAGCAACAGTCTCAGGAGTAAGACCAACTTCAGAAAGAAAGGGATGTGAAATCAGCATAGGGAATATGGCATAAATTAGCCCTTCCAGGGTAAGAGTTTCTCTGTTGCACCAAAAGCCAACACATAGCTGTCAGTCCCTACTGGGGATCCACCCTGTTGCTGCAACATGCAGCTGTCTGTTCTTTTCCATTCAGAGAAGCAGAAGGGAGCATATGGCTTTGTACATTTATCTTCTGTGGCATGACCTTTTTACCTCTGCATAAGGGAAAAGGAATGTTGAAAAAATCCTACCTTTTTAGTGCTGTATTAATCACTGGTTGCAAATTCGCAATCATCTAAACACTTGAGTTTGATTTCTATTTAGCAGAAATCTTAGCCCAGCAAATATGATTTCTGATTATCACTTACATTTCCAGGGTACTATATTAAAATGACAGCTTTAAAGTATCATTATAAAGTGCACTAGAAGCCCTTTCCTTTTATAGGAATCTATTTTTTCCATAAATAGGAGTATGAACTCATTGAAGTAATTTCATTAACACGGATGTTTATTGATAAATATTACAGAACCAAATTGCTATAGGAATAGCATGCAATAAGGCATGTATTACTTGACCATTAGTACAGTTTTGGGTAGCTGAAGTTTCCCAATCTGGAGCTTTTTGAAGCACAGTAGGTGCATTTTAATAGGCCATTAAAACGTGGCATCTTGTGTCTTTCTGCAGTATATTATGGAGTGAAACAAGCTGCATTTCACTGAGAACATATTGACTGCTTTTGGCCTAAAAAATGGATTAGAACACTGTGTTCCATACATGTTGGGAGAACTGGCAAATTGTGGCATTTCTCCCTGATGACACAGAACTTCATGGAAAGTTGTGAGTCATACGAGGTAGGAATCTTGCCTAAACTAAGACATTTTTGACACTGCAGGCAGCCTGCATGGTGTCCAGCTGCCTCTCCAGAAGGTGCCAGCCTCTTCCAGATCTTCCTTCATCTTCACTGTCATTTCTACACAGATGTCTTACATACTTTATGTCATCTGGTGGCCTTCATATGCCTACTTGTTGGCTTCTGAACGAGTGCCATCGCAACCCCTACCTCCCATAATAAACCAGCTAGACTAGTACATAAATACATCAGCCATGAGCTAGGGATAGAGAGACATACAGATAGACAGGTGGATAGGGAAGCTTTCCCCAGACTTTCCATGGAGCTTTGCTATCGAGGTATTCTCATTCTTCCCAGATGAGAGGAAATAAGTAACAGAGTTGCCCTCGGTGCAGTTGAGTCAGCTGAGCCAGCTGATACATTTCTCACCAAGAGCTTCTGCTGCCTCAAAGATTAGTTCCTGCAAGGCCTTCTCCCTGAGCTCTTCGCCTCTTCTTCAGAAGGGGCTGAACTAAGGACCACTGCCAATTAACACCTCACAAAGCTGCTCAAGTACCTCAAGTGTCCTCTCTGTGGATATCTAGCAACGACAGCAGTTTCAACCCAATGCATTGAGGTTTCCTCATCCAGCCACAATTCAGTCAGCCTTACAAGAGCTCAGAATTACATTGCCACAACTGCTGCAGATACTGGAAAGAAGGGAAAAACTAACTATTAAGCCAGAACAGATTCATTTAGAAATGTTCTAGATGTGCCCGTTACCATATTGGTCTCAACACATATTTTTTTGATTTAGTCTATAAACTTTTGCATGTTTATATTTGTGTCTAGTACTTTATCAGATCTTAATGAGCATACAACAATAAATTATCCCAAACTTGTATGCTGTGATAACTTAAAATATGGCAAGGCTTTTGAGTTTTCTAGTGCATTAAAAAAAGATTACATTAGTGCTTCAAAAATAGAGTGAAGTAAATAAGTTCTGACAGTATAAAGAAGTGTTGGGGAGAATAGAATCAAGTTAGTAAAAGAGCATCTCTGTTTATTCAGAACAGAGTTTGATGTGCTAACTGTTAAACATTAATGTATTATCTTGATGGATTTTGTACCTACACACTTTAACATCACAGACGAAAAAGCTTTAAAAATAGCTCACTGTAATATGTGCTTCATTTATTAAAAATGTATGGGCAAAATAGATTGCATTTTTCATTGTCTTCACATTCTTGTCATTGTTCTCACAGTGAAAATCACAAATTCTGTTTTGAAGCTGAAAATAAATTGCAGTTGTCATTAAATGTGGGTGTTTACAGATGTTATTAATTGACAAAATTGTACACTGTTCTCAGCAAGAGAATGCTTCATTTAGACTCTAGACAGCTGAAAGCTACCCTAAGAAGGAGAGAATAGCTTTTGAGACATGAAGAACGTGGTATGTGGACATTATCTGTTTCTTGCCTTTTTTTATTAATAACCTGCAATAGTTTTTACTGTGTTTCAAATGTCTTTTATCAAATTTCACCAATAACTTTGGCAGCCAAAACATGGTTCTAATCCTTCTGATTTTATCATAACTCATGAAGTCTTGAAAACTGGCAATATTCAAGGTAGATGATGAAATGAACAGTATCCAAAAGCTTCTACATCCTTCTGATTCTGCTAGTGGCCTAACCTACAGAGTCACAGACTCACAGAGTCACAAAATTTCCATCAGCTTTCATTAAATTCAGTAGGAGATTCAAACTCCATCCATTTTTCAGGATCAGGAAATTAATTTCTACCAGAAATATTTTATGTGAAATATATCTGCTCTAAAAAAAACTTCCCTATATAAGAAGTATTTTGCTCCAGAATTTTTTTTAACTGCTTTGCATCGATGGAAGTCAGAATTAACACTTTTAAATTATGATAGGAAACTGAAGGCAGGATTGGCCTGTAATTATCTTGCTCATTCCAAAATAATCCAAGTCTTAATAACACACAATTGACTATTCTCTTTCAGGAATCAAAATACTGGTGATTAAGACAGACATTCCGATAAAACAAATATGTGTGTAGATTCTGGCAGGTAATAGAAAATGGGCAAAGTACAGAATGAATAATGCCTATACTTAATTTTCAAGTTAGCCTCTTAAAATTCTTCAAAACGTTTCTGTTGTTTTAATAGGAAAATGTAGAATATGTCTTGTGGTCAAAACATTAACTTTTAATTCCCTAGTATGATATCCTAAGCCAGCATACTTGAGTTGTAACATTACTTATTCTCTATACATTTCAGTAACATGAAGTAGCATTACTGTGATAAGAACATATACCAAGATGTCTCTCACAATTTTTTCTAATATGTTGTTTTTGTTGTGTCTTACCACTTTTTGAAAGACAAGTACAAAGGCAAAAAGTGGTCTATGTAAAAATAACCAAATGAGTAAAAAAATTATGGTACTGCAGCTGAAATGTATTGCTCGTATCTGCAGTGCTTCACACTGCAGAACCACTTTCCAGCATCATAGTGTTTTATAAATATGTGTTTGACAGCTCAGTAGCAAAGTATATTCCCACTTCGGGTGGAACATTGCAATTCTGCAGGATGTTGATTCATTGTGAGTTAGTCCAGTTGGCAAGTTAATTAATGTCAATCAAAAAGAAGAGTTATAAATATCTCCATACTCCATGCTCTTCCTTTTGCTTCTTCAGCCCTACTACATATGATGGTTTTGACTCAGGTGTGATCATTAGGTTAGCTTGAATTGTGTCTTGCTTAAGTTGATCTTTTAAACAGTTAACCCTTGCTTTAACACGGCAGATCCTTACTGAAGGACACCTCAAAGCACAACCCTTTGAGGCTCAGCAGGAGCTTACAGGCAGATGGTGAGTGCTTTTGTGCTGAAAAATGCCTGAAAAAAAAAATTACACAACAGAATGCTTAAACTAAGATTCCACCTTAGTCATACCATATTTCTTACAGGATTCTTCAAAGATATTTTCCAATTGGGGTGTCTGATGAACATTGTCAGGAAATGGATCTACTGGGTTTGCAAAATGCTGGAAAAAAATGTGATTGCACCAGAGCAGAGTATTCTTCTCAGATAAGATTGCAGCAGCACAGTGCTCATAGGGCTGGAGAGGGAGAAGCACTGCAATCGTGTTTGTGCAGCAGCATTGCAAACATCTTCTATTTGCATTTGAGAGTTTACAGCTCCTTGGTTCATACAAATGTCTGCAGATGACATGTACATCATTCTGTACCCCCAAGGGAGTAAGTACCAGCTGACAGCTCTGTGACTGCACCCCTGAGCTCAGCTTTGCTGAAAGTGACCACTGAAGTCTTCCTACATCCTGTCTGAGAACTTACATCCACAACAGTTTCCAGTGAGCTTCTTTAGCTGGTTTCTTTCAACTGAGACTTTCCTCTCCACAAATTGTTTTCTTCCTGATGACTCTGTCTTGTTTTAATGGAAAAATACCAGGTGCTGCTCATGTCCCTGTAAAACAGCTAGAGACACCTGGGCAAGGGATGCAAGCATGTGGAGAGAAAGACTGGTGCATGGCCAGAGCATTTCCCATCAGGTGCCTTCCTGCTCTCTGTTTACTGCTGCAAATGCTTTCCTAGCAAGCTGTCTCTGCCCCCACACCGACTTTAGGAGCTCAGGTATTTATCACAGAGCACAGTGCTTATCACAGAACACAGCCTCCCACTCTCTGGGCCAAGTTCAGGAAAGAGAGGCATTTCAATGCCTCAGCTTAATTACACACATTATTTATTGGTTCCCACATCTTTCCATTGATTGTTTTGTCAGAACCTAATTTAACAGTAGTGGAGTGGCAAGGAACAGAGGGCACCCAGGGGCTTAAGGCACTTGCATTGTTTTCCTAAAATATCCTGAGTTGTGCTGATATTTTCTCTTCTCTCTAAGGAATTGGAGAATATACACTAAAATCAGAGCTGAACATTTTGACACATGAAGTCAAGGAGAGTTTTGCCATCAGTTTTATGCAGCATGATTAAACCATAGCTGGACATCTGCTAACAGGGTAAAAAGCTGTCCATGTGTTAATACATTTTCATGACATCCAGATGTGTACATTTACAAGCCCAGGAAATGGTAGCCTTGCTAATTTGAGTTGTAATATGTCTTTTCTAAATTGACAGAAATGTTTCTCTGTCTGCTACTATTTTCTATGTGGTAGATCCAGTCACCTGCCAGGAGGACATCTAGTCGTATACTCCACTGCTTCTTTGAAATATTTATGTATCATAGTAAGTTGGGAAGAGCTTTGTCAGTAGACAAACATAATAAGCAGGAACATACAAGTCTAAAGATACAAATTCTAGGGATAAGCCTAGCTTTCTTCTGAAGTGATCAGCACAAGAGCAGCTGAACGACACCTTGTTAGAAATTTAAATGAATGAAGAGTTTCTCTTGCTCTGGTTCTGCAACCCAGCCAGCATCTTATGGGGCATTAGATGCATGACCCTCTCACTGGAAAAAAATTCAAATTCTTCCATGTCCTGAAGTTAAGATTCTTTCATTTGTACATAGACTGTTGTATCATTTTTTTTCGTGCCTTACAGGAAGATGAGTCACTAGAGAAATGAACATGGAGAAGGCTTGACACCCTGGGAAGAGGAGGATAAGAATAATGAATATGGGTGAGGACATGGGAGGAGAAGGCAGAAGAGATGACTAGAGTGTTGATATTGCTGGCAACTGACAGCCTCAGAAAAACTGATTAGGGCTGAGGAAGGTGAAGAATTCCATATGAGAAAATGGAGTTTGAATATTAATAACATCTTCTCCATTATTTTCCAATTTTAAATCCATTAAATTTGAAGGGGCTTAAAGTTTGGGAAAACACATTTCCTTATTCTTGTGACATGATGAACAATGCAAGGATTAGAAGATAATAGTTTTTGCAAGGGTCCAAACCCATGTGTATACCGGGGTTAGCACATAGCTAATGCACAACTGAAGTTCCACTTACATAATTCCCTCTTTAAGGTTTTCCATGAAATTTAATGGTAAGCCGGGCTCTTTTTCTGAATAAGCTTGGCAATGTCACTCAGTATTTGCCATCACACAAGGAAAAAGCGTTGTACACTGTATTTTTCATTTGTTTTGCTATTATGCTGTTTTAAGAATGATTTACCATTGCTTGGCTCTGTGATTCATTTGATTGTTTTCCCTCATTTCAAGATGAATCGTAGTTTTTAATCTGTTTGCTGTCATGTCTCATTTCACTGAAACACACATATTGCTCCTATTGCCATGCAAATAGGTGCTATATAAATAAAATGTATTATTATGATCATCAGAGTGAAAGAACCCGTAGTCATCTGTTACAGAGCGTGCTCTTTGCCAGACTCAGTGCTTGTGCTCGTAGTCCCTCTCCCTGCTTCTTCTGGCAGAGCTCTGGTGAGGTGGTGTTTCTGAGCTGTACTGGCTGAGAAGAATCATGAGGACCAGAAGTAATGGGGCAGATTTACCACTGATACTTCTAGAGAATGACAGCTTGCTTTCCTGAGGCGCAAAACAGCAATGAGAATACAGCTGTGAGTTTTGAGCTCATCAGACCTCAGGGAATGGAGATGGCAGATTACCATTTGGGTGAGAAGCCTCCCAGGAGCACCTGTAGCCACAGTCTGACAACCCTATTCCCCTGTCTCTCTCCTGCACTTACCTGCTGGATGCTCTCCTGCCTCAGCTGCCTCCCTAAGGAGTAAAAGCAGCAAGTGCAGAGACACAAAAGCATCCCCCCATCTGCCTTTGCCCAGCATTTCTTCAGTCAGGCAGTGCACGGAAGAGCACACATGGGGATATGGGAAGCAATTCTGAGGTGGGTACAGCTTGACAGGGCTATAGGTCCTCCCAGTCTTACCAGCAACATTGCTATATGTAGTGGGGGTGTTTGTTTGAGTGTTTGAATTGTAAACTGAACTGCTGAAGATATAAATGTGACAGCCAGCCATCTCTTGCTTTGCTCAGAAGGATGAGGATGCCTGACAAGTTCACTTCAGAATGACATCTGCTTGAAGATAAGAAACCTCAGGGAATGTATTTTGGACTGCTGTCTGCATGGGTGTGTTGGGGGGGAGGAGGAAGAGATCTTACTTACATTCTATTAATCAAGTTGTTTTGCTATAAACCAGAATATATTTTGTGTTAAATTAGGCCCAAAAATTAAATGCGTTTCTTGGATGCCTGGGTGGAAAGGGTTGATCTATATCAGTTCCAGGGGCTGATCTATATCAGCTCCAAACACACAGTGATTCATTATATTCTCTGGACTCCTGAGAGAGCCTAGTTAGCCTGCATTGGTTACATCTTGCTGCTGCTGCCACTTTCTCTGCTGGCATGTAATGTACCTACAGGCACTAGATTTCCTAATTACTTGTGTTCTTACTGCAAGCCAAGACTGGCCATATTTTATAATTCTCCTAAGGGAATAAATATATTTGGCCTGTGGAAGCTGAATGCACTCTGGATTCTTAAAGGTTTTCTTGTCATTTATCCCAGCCACCAGCTGGGGTGTCTTGCAATTTGCTTCTATTGGATTTCTGATGACTACATGCAGGCTCCACACCAGGGAGCTTGCACTTACGTTACAGGGCTACCTCAGAGTGGAAAGAAAAGCCTGGCCAGGTGTAGGGCACAGGGAGAAGGAAACTGCCAGACTGCAGTAGCTCTCCATGACATGGAAATGTTATTTTAAGGTTTAGGACAGGACACGTAGAGGATTTTAAAGCCCTGTATATATTGTACTGGGCAAGGGACCATTGAAGGCAGGACAGCTGCTTAAGGAGCAGACTTCATGTGATACAGTCCTAGGGGAATTGTTGACTCTGAAAGAGGAATTAGGAGCAAGAGATGGTTTGGGTATCTGGAAAAAAGCACAGCTTGAGAACATAGAGATTAACTACAATGTATGCATGCAGAGCCCTTTAACCTTGACCTATAGAGACATACTCCGAACTACAGTCTCCCCTTTCCTTGCAGGACTCCAACAGCTGCTGGTGGCACTGTCAGGCAGAGGGAAAATTATCCTGAGTCTTGGCTGTAGTATCACGTCATGTCAGCAAGAGTGGCAACCAATAACATGCAATGTGTTTGCAGAGTGAATGCAATGCAGAGAACTCACTTGAGTGTATTTGAGGCTGACAAGAAATGTATGGTGCAGATAAATCAGGAGACAAATGACCTCAAATACCTTTGTGGTAGTGCAAAGGAGTGTGGGAGCTGCACATCTGATGTGACCCTGAAGAAAGCTGAGCCCACGAGGCACTGCAGTGTGGACACAACTGGCTGAAGCCAATTGGCACAGGGAACTTGAGCGCCTGTGCTCACTGCTCCAAGCAGCACGGCTGAGTCACTCCCCACTGAGCTGCTCTCCCCACTAAGGCTGGCAGGCAGTAGGGCTGGGAGTTGGATGAGAAACAACCCAGCTTCTTCAGAATTTGATAACGATGTCAGTATTGCCTCAGTTCTCCACCCTCACACCTCTGCACCTCAAGGGTGGGAAGGTACCAACACTGAGATCCTTCACTCTTTTGGTGCATTTCTGTTCTGACATCTGCTGAATCCTTGAAAAAACACCGTATGTTAAGCTACAGCAGAAATATTAGTATATTTTTAATAGTGACAGCTTTTATTCCCTAGCTGGCTAGTCATCCAAAACCACCTCTCTATTTGTATTAGAGGGTCAGAGAAGAAAGCTGCCAGATGACTTCCTTGACATCTCTGTTCTTAGTTAACACGTCCCAGTGTCCCCCAATGTCAGCCTTGTCGTAGTTTTTACAAGTGATCCTCTTTTCAATACAGCTTTTCATAGCCACTCTGAAGGGTTGTTATAACTCCACTGGTTAATTTGTATCAGCTCCACCGCAGCTGCTGCACCTTCCACCTTCCCCATCTCCATGCTCTGCCTCCAGGTGATCAGGGGACAGTGACTTTTTGCTGGCAATCTCTGCTCAGCAAGGCAGGGGCATCCCCAGGGATGCCTGTCTTGCTGGAATGGTGCTTGATTCATGCCAGGAGCATTCTGCAAATGTGCTGAATTTCATTGTTTTGCCAAAGGAGAACAGTAGAAATAGTTGTGAACTCATTCTAATAAGAAACTTTTCCCTCATATGTAAAAGCCAGTTCTTCTCTGTGAGAAATATCACTACTTGCTTTGATGGGACCTTTAAATACAACAACACAACATTTGATACAAGGTAAAAACTATCAGAGAATGAAAAACAATGGGTCTGGATGTATTGCTGATCTAGACAAACTGATGCTGACTCATCGCCAGCTCATGTGGAACACAATCATAAAAATTTACAATTTTGGTTTTTTTCTGGTCAAGTTAAAAGCCTGCAAGAGTTGTACATGTTCACTGAGGTGTAAAATGTCAAGGGACAGATCAGCAGGCTCGCAGCTGCTGAGCACATGCAAGATGTTTATGCTGGTTTGAAGTAACACTTCCTGTCTCAGAAAAAATCTTTACATGCTACAGGAATTGTCTGGGGACTCACTTTCTCTGATTTGACTGTTTCTAATAAAAACTGGTGTTTTTCATTTTGTTTTTCAAAGAATTGATAAAAGCTGAGCAAGGAGGATTTGTAGAAGTTGCCTGGTACAGACAATGCAAATACCCCTGCAAATGGCTGAAATGTGCCACTTCAGAGCTGAGCCTCTAGAGCCAAATGCCTTCAGCTTGATGGAACTGGATGGACTGTGAGGGCAAAGCTTGGGCTTGCTTCTGTGCTTGGGTTTTCCTGCAAGCTGGAGGCAGAGGATGAGACAAAATTGCAGACAACTGTAGGTAAGCAGGGAACGTCAGGGAGCGAAAGTGCAGAAACAATAAATGAAAATGACTGTGTGAGTGCACCTTCCAGCTACCTCAACTGCTGTGAAACATGGGATCTGGGGAAAAGATAAGGGGGTTTAGGCAGGGGAGACAGCTAGTTAATCTTGGACTGAAAAATGGGGAAGAAGGGCCTTCTTCTGTCACTTCACAGAAAATCCTGCCTCTTGACGAAAGTGGTTATTTGACAGTGTGAAGTGCCTTCCAACATTTCCATTTTATTATCTGTATGGCTGAAGAGTCTTTCTTACCTACGACTGCGGAAGAGGAAGGAGAAAAATTTATCTGGAGTTGTTGAACTTTTATTTACTACTGAATCTTAAAGACAACTTCAAAATTGCCATGTTCTGACTTCCATGACAACTTGCTCAAGAACTAGGATATCCATCATGAAATACATGTTCCAAAAAAGTCTTCTGCAGAATTTCAGCTACTTCAGCTGAGCAATTCAGACTATCTATATTGCAGTAACATCTGGTATATGTGTTTGTTGCTCAGCTTCTGTTTGTAAATAAGTTTGCTCTTAGCAGCATTTGTTAATATAATTTTCCTTGTATGGGTGGATTATTTTTCACTGTGTGGCACTTAGGAATTTCCTATTTGTAACAACATGTCTTAGCAGTTCTGTCAAAATACATACAATCATTAAAAGCTAATAGGTAACCAGTATTAAATTGCACTGAATGTTGGTATGTTCTAGATTTAAGTAATCCTGAATAGAGGCTATTGATTTTACTGATCTGTGAATGTTCAGCACTTCTGAGACCTGGGTCTGTAAAGTGGTGTTGTTTCTATTACTGTCCAAACTAATAACCTTAATGCCTAAGAATTGTTCTTTCCTCTCTTGAAAATAACAATCACGTTCTTACTGTGACTCTTACAGTCCCTGCCAAAAGACCAGGGCAAATGACTGCAATTTCTAGCATATCAAAATTTTAACATAGCATGATAAGACCGATCTGTACATAATCTGTCTTTATCACATCAGAGATTGAAACTTCTTGGCAATTTGAGAAAAAGCCACTAATACTCATAGCCTTTTATTGGCCAAGCCAGATTTGTTTTAATTTTCCTCTGGCAATAGCGGTAGCTCCTTGAGACAGCACAAGCAGCTACACCTGAGCAGAATCCAAAAAGGACACCTTGCTTCCACCACAGAAATATTAACTCTTGCATGGTGGCTGTGAGAGAGCTCCTAGTGCTCTGGTGGCAGGGCAGTCCTCTGGACAGTCACACAGGCAAAACTGACTGTCACTTGCAGTACAACCCTTATTTCACTCAACATAACTCAGTGTGGAGATTCACCTCACCTGCACCACACTCCATTGCTGAAAAGATTCTTGTGCTTTTCAGAGGCAGACACTCCTGGTTTATTCTGCTGAGAAAGAAAACAGTGCAATCTTCAAATGCAGATTTTATTGGTACTATGAAATCAGGTATTTGTAGAGACTACGATAATATCATGAGGTAATAATTTGACTTAATTTGACTCTGATTAAGCCCATTTCTAGGTGATCAGTTTTTGAGGTCTGAAGTGTGTCCCCCGTAACAAGATTTTTGTTCTGCTTGTCAAAGCTGTGAGCTTGCAAAATCATTCAGGCCCTCCCTTTTGGAGTCAGTTCACCTGAACTGTTGGGTGATAGTGACTCCCCTGACATTTTCCTTCTGAAGATGATGGCAGAGCTACCTTTCCAATCTTTTCCCCCACCAACACCAACTATTTTTGTATTCTGTTCTCACCACAATTCTAGTGAGAATCGTGCTTTGCAATCTAAATAGGGGGGGGAAATGCAGTACTTTTGTATTTTGTTCACAGTCCAACCACACATCTTAAAAACTTTGAGCGTTTCATTTTGTTTGAAGACAGCATATTAAGGTTCATTTATACTTACAAAAATATATATGTTGAAGTTGTTGTTGAGAGCATCTGATTGTTATTCTTTGACAGAGCTGTCACTAGAGAGTCCATTTTGAGCTCATTCATTGAAAGCTGTGGCAGCAACAGCAGCCAGCCTTAGCTCAGTTCTGCCTCCAGAGATTTGCAGAGAAGCTATTTGGAGTTTATCACGCAGTTTTGCAAAACACTACAGCCTCAGCAAGCTGTCATAAAGAGCCTCTCTTTCCAACTGGGCTCGTTTACAAGTAGTATTTTATTACTCTCTGCTCTGTTTTACCCTACACCTTGCAAAGCCTTTCTTCACCTCTTCTACCCTGCTGATAGATTGAAAAATTCTGAAATACGGCTCTGAAAAATGCTTGGTATTTTTAATGCATTTATAATTCAAGAGCTATCCAGCTCCACTCCAAGCGGAGCTCTTTGATACTAAGCTGTTCCACATCCTGAGCCCCCTGGGCAGGACCTGTGGCCGAGGGCCTTGTCTTGAGCAGAGCCACTTCCCAAAGCCAGTCTGCAGGCCCATGACTAGTTCCCACCCATAACTGTTCCATTTGATGACAATAAGACATTTCCATGTGCTGTTTTCATATGAGAATTTTTCACTGGAGCACTAAGAACCACTGGCGTCTGAAAAGAAGCAATGCACTTTCAACCTGTCGGGAGGATATCCAAGCAAATTAAAAAATCCATGAGGCTGATCGCACTCCTGTACATTGCTCTGTGTACATTGGCTCTGCCACAAATCTGTCTCCCAGGAGAACTACTCTTGGAGCTGGCCCAGAGGCTCCATACTCCCCTTTCCTCAGCATAACTTCACAAGGGGTTTGAGGGTGTTCTGGGTTAGAAGCTTAAATTTAGGGTTGTATCAGACTTGTCATCTTAATTACACTACTCTGCGCCAATAGAAACCTAGTTGTGCCCAACCCACCAGCTCCTGGCACTCCAAGCAGCATTGCTGCTGAATCTCACCGTTTTATCTCAGGGCACGTAAACATTTGGTGCTTTTCCCAAAGTCTCAGCAACTTGAGTCGAGTGATTACGTGCGTACACCAGCTTGTAAAGGTGAAGAGCCAAGTTCTTGCCACCACTCTGCCCTTTCCAGCAGAGCTAAAATGTCATGGGAAGAGAAGAAATACGCCCTATTTGACAGGTAAAATGTAGTGGATGGTGTGGTCTTGCAAGCCAGGCGCACACTGCAAGCACATTGCTGAGGCTCTGAGGCACATACACCAGGAGCAAGGACACAAATGAAGGGGCTGGGTTTGTGCTGCTGCCCGACCCCCTGGGGATGCTACAATTTTAGTTCCATATCTAATGCAAACACACATCCCTCAACACTGTGTTTTCCAACTGGGAGAGGGAAGCATCTGCCACCTGAAAGTTGCCGTTTTGCATAACTGCCTGCTAGTTTGCATGACTCCCTTCCAGCTCCCTTCCAGTTAACTCCTGCTCTGTTTTTCTGTGTCTCATAATCCGCAGAGGCAGTGTGTCCTCACATACTTTTCTAGTCAAGAAGAAACTGTCTTCTTCCCATACATCAGTTTCATCAGTCATACGAATTCCATGTAAGACTTAAAAACCATTGGCCTGCATGGAATTCTTGTACTTATTTAGTGGCAGTAACTCAGGTGATTTTTCTCTTCCACTTCTTGTTCATCCGTATTAGTGGGTGACAGCCTGTAACAAATGCATTCATACCTGGTAGATTTCATTAGCATAAATTACATCTCCTTCATGAGGTAATTAATACCAAACATATCTGTCATTTCATAAGTGGTTCTGAGAACCACTTTTTTAACCCATGTAAACAATGATGATTTACATCTTTGAAGATAAGTGACTAAAACCTGGACCTCTTTTTTTTTTTTCAGAGATCTCTCCATTGTAAAATGAAGTTTTCTCAAAATCTAATCAATACTAATCTGTAATACAAAGCAGAGTCAATCAGATTAATTCATTTTTTCCAAGACTTTTTGGTACTTAAAATGTTAACTCCTTTTGAAACCATGTATTTGTGTCTGTTGATATGGCAGCAATTTCATGGTTGCCAGCAGTAAGTTTTCTGGGTGATCACACCAGGAGTTTCACCTTTTTTTTGATCAGAGAAACCGTTTCCTTGTCCACCTCAGCCTAGTCCTTCAAATTTTCTCATTCTCTTCCCAAGCTAAGTTTTGTTTCCACACAGCCAGAAGCACCTAGCAGGTAGGTCTGCTCTTTCAAATCTCTTTTCTGACACAAGAAAAAAACCCTAAAAAACCGAGAATATTGTATCTGATTTAGAAAATGTTGCGTAGCCTCTGAAACGTACCATCTCATCCAAGAACCTAGTTACTGAGGGCTGCCAGGAGTTCAGCCATAATTGCAGTTAGTGCTAGCATTAACCAGAATGGTTTGTGTTCCCTCTCCTTCCCTTCCCTCTTTGCAATTTCTGCCTAATGAGAAGTCAAACTGATGCTATGGCTTGCACTTGTGAGAGGAAGGACAGCCTTCCACGACGTATCTGAAGCCCTGCAGGTTGCTGCCTGAAGCCCCATCCGTCTGGACGTGTGTTTGTGGATGTCTTTCCCAAACTGGGGTTGGCAGCGATGCAGGGTGGTGGTGCACACCCTGCTCTAGCACCCTGTGCCATGAACCCTGTGGGTGCAACTCTCTTTAGCAGGGAGTCACAAAGCCTCGGTGGAGAGGTGGTGGGGACAGGATACCCAGGTCCCTGGGGACCCCAAATCTGTGTCACAAGCAAGGGCTGATGGGGATCTCAGCTGCGGGTGCAGGTCGGCAGACACAACACCCTCCACCTGTTTCATGTGGAGTACTGAAGGGCTCATCATTCAGCAGCTTTTGATCACTACCCCCTTTGGATCAAAGCCAGAAGCAATGACGTAGAGATGAAAGCTTCTGTATCCCAAAAGCAATCCCCTAAGCCATCCAAGTCCCTCTAAAGCTCTGACTATTTGCTAGCTGAAGAGTTTTAGGTTGGTTATGTAGCACAGATAAGAGTGAAAACACTCCTGTAGAGAACAACATTCTTTTTATTTTGGATGCTCAGTCTGTTTCCTTTCCCGGTATTTATTTGCTTGTTTGTGCTTGCTCTACCACTGATTCTTGAAAGATTCATGCCTATCCTATAGTAAGGGCAACATGGCTGGCTTAGCTTCTAAAAATGTGCTACCTCCTGTACCTCTTCTGTTAGTTCAAAGAAAAAAGTCTTATTAGTATAGACTGTTCTATTCAAATTATATTTTTATGCTGCTTGAGTTTATGGACTTACATTAGTTTTAATTCTTACACTGAAATAAGCAGTAAAATAAAGCTGAAAAACATCCAGCTCTGCCAGGGTCACATTTTTCAGCTGATATGCTATGTGGCTATTAAGGATGTTTACATTTTTTTTTCTGTAATTTGCAATTTCTCCTTCTCCCAAAATCAACAGAGGAGTCGTATTATTCTTTTGCCTCTTCATAAAACTCATTGTGTTTCATCGTTGTTGGTATAGGGGCTGAAGTCCACAAAGCACTTACACATGTATGAAAAATCCTCAGAACAACTCCCAAAAGCAGCTGATTAAAATCAGACTGATTTAAGAGGCAGAGACTATACTGATCTGTCTGATTTTAATCAGCCTGTTTCAGAAGATTGCTCTGACACTCCATGTTATTTTCAAATGCTTGATCCCTATGCTACCCGAATTTGCTATTTACAGCAGGGTCACTAAAGCGGTCTCTCTGGTGAGAGCAATGGGAGTTTTGCTACTGACTTCGGTGGAATCAGGATTCTCCAGTGATGTAGCTGGAGGTTATCTGCTTTTGATTTGACTGCTGCAGCATTCCCCCATTTCTCATACCAAACATGGATATTTGCATGTATTTGCCATCTGTGGACATCACTGACTTTCACCAGATAACTCAGTGCAAACACTGTGTTTAACCATTTAATTGTTAAAGACAGTATGTTTAAAATTATTCTACTAGTGAGGGTATAACATGCAAATATCTGTAACGTCTCATTTTTGAGCAGATTAATTGTTGTGAAGGGGTTTGATGATCTGTATAAAAGCCGCTAAAATCCCTGTGCAGGATTTGAGTGAAGCAGAAACGCTCACAGATCTGGACTCTTCTGCAACGATTTAAGTTTGCAGAACAAAAGGTACCCAGGAGACGTCTATCAGAATCCCACTTTTTTTCCTAATCACAGATAGATTTAAGTAGTATCACACTCCTCAGCACTCTCACCACCAGATCATAATGTTAAAAAGATGCCTCTTTCAATGCATGCCTAGAAACATGCCAATTCACTGCACGATTCACTAGAGAAAGGAAGAACTCAGCTTGCTGCTAAATATCTTTCTGATCTGCTTCTCAGTAAAAGCAGACTGGTGTTGCATGCTGTATAGCTGGTAAAACTGGTCTAATTTCCTGGTGTGATAGTTCAGGGGCCTTAAAAAACAATTCTATGCTGAAAAGTGTATGAAGATGTAAATAATTTAATTTACAGTTTAGATGTACAAGAATAATGAATAGAATTAAATTCATTAATAGAGTCATTTGGCTACGTTCACAGCAATGTGAAAACCCATTAAGAGCCCCAAGTCAAATTCTAAATAGAAAGTTGAGGGTGGCTCTACATTTAATTTAAAAGCATTTTTTAAACTAAAAGTCTAACTGCATTGTGGGTGGTGTTCTTCTACTGCTGAATAATTTCTGAGCGTCAGAGCCCTCAGCACTTCAAAAAAGATGATCAGTACCACAAAGAACATGGACCTAACTCTAACAAGCAAGAGAATTATTATCATTTAATGTTAATGAAACCAAAATTTCCTGTAAATACTAAGCATGCAAATAAAATTGATTGTAATGGTAGTAGATTAAAGCTTTATTTACTATTTTTATTCAAGCAATAGTAATTATCTAAAGAGAAATGGAGATTCATACACAAGTTATTCATTTAAGCTGTTAAATAAAACCTTAAGAACTCTATAAATCTCTTTGAAATTTCCTTTAAGTTTACATTCCTATCAAGGAACGTATTTTAATGAGGAAATGAAAGTGTAAGTATGCCAAATCTGAAGTTTTAATTGAGTTCGTTGACAATACCCTAATAGCAGTAGCAGAGTGCAAGCAAGGATCTTGAAACAAAGACAATAACTCAGCCAGCTGATGAATGGCAGCTTATATGCAATTGAATATATAATCATATAGAATATTTCTTCCTAGCTTCAATTAGTAAGAAAGTGAGTGAGTGTGTGCATATGAGTAATGCCAGCTTGAGACTGAGACTCTGGAATCTGTATCCACAGCTGAACAAGTCTGGGTGGTGTTGTGGTGCTGATTCAACTCTCACTAATATTTTTTTATCAACAGTCATAGTACACAGAGGGATTGTTTAATTCAAGCTGCACCTATGGAGATATAGCAGGAAGTTGGTGGGGAGATTCCAAGTGCCTGTGCTCCAGCACCTGAAAAGCAGTTTCTCCAGACAGATACTCATGTTCCCAAACTCACACGCACCTGTACCCCAAGGTCAGAGGCTGCTTTTGACAATATTTGCTTTAATTGTTTGTTCAGATTTTTTTTTTTTACATTTGCCATATCAAATGAGCAGATTAGCAAGTGACCTGATGATCGGCTAGTAGGGCATGATGCCAGTGGAGTAAGGCACACAACTAAAAGTGCCACTCAAAAGAGCACATCCAGCCATGCTCCTCTCATCACCCAGAAGAAAGAAATCTGAAAAACACGACACATTATCTCTGAACACTGGCAGTGATACTTCTCATGTCCACACAGCCAGGATCAAAATAAATTACTGGAAATACCAAACCATTTATGAATATAAGCACTACTAACCAGTTGAGTTACAGCTCAGTCAAAGAGGAATCAGCGTTTCCTTGAAATTCCAAGTCTTATGTAAAATATGAGCTGCTTCTGGCTTCAGAGTAAATATGTGCTTTTGTTATCAAGCACCTGACATTTGCAGGATAAATCCTGTGTGAATTTTAAAATAGAGAAGGAAAGTGAAAATCCTTCTTATTTTATGAAAGGTAAACTGAGTAGTTCCTGGGAAGAATACAATTTTCTGCTCCTGAAAAGAAGCACCTGGGTATTGTCAGGGCAACTTAATTGTCCATTTCTAGCAGATAGCAAGAAATGAGCACTACAGAGCTCTGTTTGTGTCAGCAGGGTAGATCACAAATTTTTCCCATAGAATTGGACATTGTTGAGATAACTCAGAAACATATTTTACTATAGGAGGAAATAAAATTCAATATCACATTGAAAACTTCCATGTCTACACAACAAGATAACTGTGAGGCAATGAAAAATAGCAATTTCCCAATTAATTTGATATTAAAATAAAAACTGCAATGTTTACTTCAAATTTTTTGTATTCCTGTCCTGAGAGATACAAAATGTTTCTTGTAAAACAGGTAGAATGAGAACTTCAGAGCTTTGAAGACTATTTTGAATGTCTCAAAAATTTTACCTCATGATCACTGTGGTTCAAAACCATTGCCCATTCTAGGCACAACAGAAGGAATGAGGGTCTGAAATTGCATTTCTGTGGTCTGGAGGGATAGTGACCTTCAGAGGAAAAATGTTAGCAGTTTCCTTACTATATGACTCCATCAGAGTTAATACAACAGATAATGTGGCCATTTTTTCCTCAGAAAAACATTATTCATTTCTGTATAGAAATTCCTACCACACACAAGACACCATATTTTTAGGACATAGGGGTGCCCCACTTCGCATTAATAAAACTAGTGTTATAAACGGTATTTTTTGTACCATGTAAGTTCCGCATCCAACCAGAATAATAATAATTACAATTAAACAGAATCAGGTTACGTTTTGCTGCCAGTTATCAGTAAAATTAACAATGTACTAATGCAAGACTTGTGTATTGCAAAAACTTAAGCCCTAGTGACCCGAGGTTAATATTCATGTATTTAGATTGCTGTCAATTCCCAGGATTTAAGAAAAGCCTGGGATTTAACAGAGCGGTTAGAGTAATCATAAGAGGCTGCTGTTAGAAATGTTGGATTGAGCTTGAACCGTCAATCACTTTTAAAAGCAATGTACATATAAAAACAAGGTTGTCAGGTGACCATGAAATGTCTTTTGTCATCAGTGAGTGAGAGCTTCAAGAGCTGCAGGCTCTCAAAGTGGCAAAACTCTTTGGAGGCTGGGTCAGAGAAAGGGCTTGGAAAGCCCTGCAACTTCCCCAGTGCAGACTGAAGAGAAATGTCTGTATTCCTGTCTGCTTCTGTGGCAAACATCGTTCGGGTTTTTTCAGCTGGAATAGGAGTGCCGATTTTAACAGAAGAGAGCTGCAGGAGGAAAAACCTTAATGCAGCCATGTAGCTTCATGGGGAAGGAAGGACATTACAACTCGTGCAGTACCAAACAAAAAGATTCATACAGGGAAACATGTCTATTCCAATTGTCTCACATATCAATATATTTAATAACGTTGAAAAAACCCAAGGAAATACTGGTGTTCTGGTTTTGGCCGGGATAGAGTAATTTTCTCCCTAGTAGCTGGTATAATGTCTGGAATTTAGTATGAAAATAATGTTGATGACACACTGATGGTTTCAGTTGTTGCTAAGTGGTTTTTCTACTAAGTCAAGGACTTTTCAGCTTCTCATACTCTGTCTCTCAGAGGTGACAAGAGGTTGGAAGGGGACACAGCTGGGACATCCATCCCAAACTGGCCAAAGGGATATTCCATACCATATGACAACATGCTCAGCATACAAACTGTGGGGGAAAGCTGGTCAGGGACCTCTGCTCAGGAACTAGCTGGGCATCAGTCTGTGGGTGGTGAGCAATAGCACTGTGCATCACTTGTTTTGTATAACCTAATTATTTTGATGCTGTTGTTATTGTTGTTATCATCATCATCATCACCACCATCATTATCATTATAATTACTATCATGATCATCATCATTATCTTCATTATTATTATTCTCTTTCCCTCTGTCCCATTGAACTGTCTTTATCTCAACCCAAGGGTTTCCTCACATTTACTCTTCTGAGTCTTTGCCCCATCCCACTGGGAAGGGGGAGCGACTGAATAGTTTTGTGATACTTAGTTGCCAGCTTGGGTTAAACCATGACAACTAGAGAAAGTATGTGGAAGAAAAAAAAAAAGTGATTTCTTTTCCAGAAGTACTGTACTATGACCCTCAGCATTACACTGTTCCCTCTGACTTGGAGTGGGATGGATGAAAGCCTGACATAGTTGGGGGCACTGGCAGGGACCATCATTCCTCTACAGCACTGTCCCTCCATATCTGGATAAAAAAGAAGATGCCCCAAGGTATTTCAGTGGGCCTGGGGTAATCAGGGAGGGGGGAGAGAGATCAGGAGACCAGCTCTTGTCTGTAGCACTGTCCTCAGCCAACCCCAGGGATTTCCAACTGGAAATCAGAGCCACAGCTAATGCTGCTTGACACAGAATTAACTCTCTCCTCTTTGCTTCTGCAGAGCTGCCACAGAAAAAAAAAACCTGAGTTGGATTGTGTGCTCCCCTCAGAGTTGTACTGTGAGGAAGACTAGAAAGACAGAGGAGAAGCGTGAAAGGAGGATCCCTTAAAAGATCCATCTTGCAGCCCCACAGGATACAGGCTGAGGGAGAGTCCATAGTTTAAAATTATATAAATATCATATATCTCCCAAATCTCGCCCACAGGAATAACAATGGCCTGCAGCAAAAAGCAGCATGAGTTCTTGTATCATCTTTCATGCTGGTGTATTCGGATTGAAGCTAGAAAATAAACTTTGTATTTCATCACTTTTTCAGGCTTCAAACATGTATGTAGCACTTCTTTCTGTCTCTCTTATAATTGCAAGACAAAGCAAGAATTTTATCTGTTATAACCAATTTAGCACTGCTTAAAAGTATTACAATAATTTCCTTCTCAGTCATTTTATCATCTTACTTTTTAGGTGCAACTCAGTATTTTGTAGGTTGGCTAATTTAACATGCGCTAATCTGTACAGTGGAGAATGGTAACAGGAACTCTTACATCTAGAATAATGTGAAATCACTCCAAACTCTGCACCAAGACATGAGAGAAGCAGTTGTGATGTGGAGGCCCTGGGATTTCCTCAGATTTCCTACACAGCCTCACAGAACCCCAGGTACTCCACAGGGTGACAGGGACCGCAACACACAGGGCATCCCAACCTCCATGGCTTCCTGGGCATCATGAGGGCCTCCTCCCAGGCAAGGACAGCTGATCCATGTGTCTATCATCAAATAGAGTGCAAGCAGGCAGGCATTTCTTGTGGCTGGATATGGAATATAGCATTTCAGACTGCAAAAAGGAGCCTTTCTCAGAACGGTTAGCCAAGAGGTGTCGAGGAACCAGAAGGAGCTGACCCCTTGGCTGGATGTTTTGTGCTCTTTGCAGTGAGACTGATGATTTCTACCCTGTGGACTGGCTGAGAGCTGTTTACCAAGAGCTCAGCACAGCACTGGATCTCCAGCTAACTGGAGCGTGTCAGCCCCGGATAAGCCCGGAGCTGCCTCAGCAGTTACAAGGGCTTAACCTTCACCCATGGAGCCCTGGCTCAAACTTGTTAAAATTTGCAGTCGGTAATGCAACAGCGCAGATTCCTCCGCTGACACAGAATGAAGAACTTCTGAGGGATTTTGAGCAAATCATGGGTTAAACGTCGCCCTGGGAACACTCCTGGAGCTCCCTTCATATACTGCTTTTTTCTCCTCCTGAAAGAGAGGTTTTTGCAAGCCATGCAAATGAGTGAATTCAGCATATAATTCCAGAGTGGTATGCAGCTCTTCTCTTGCCACGCACACAGACATTGCTTTTAGTGTACATCATCACATAGTGATTAATGGCAACATGGCATTTACTCCAGGGAATGCAGCCAGTTTAAACATGAAAACCCGCAGACACAGATGGACAGACAGGCATATAAATTTTATTTATTTTGTCAGCCAAGCAAGAAAACTGTAAAAATAAGAATACAAAAATCTGCTCTGATGTTTGCTTTACTCAGGGATAAAGTGATTTAACAGAATTACCAACCATGATTTCTTTCTGAATAGGGTTACACACACTGGCCTGTCACCACCCCTGTAGCTAAGCTGCACTCGGCACAGCACCAGATGCAAGACAGAATAGAGAGAGGGACTTTCCACTCTCTTTATTCCTTTCTTTTGGTGTTCCCAACGGATACCATCAAGATACCGGCCCGAGAACAGCCCCAGCTGTGGTCACACCTAAGGGGGCAGTTGAAAAGCAAGGGGTCACTGACCTGGAGTAACATTTACATCGTGTTGCCTCCTCCTTACCCTGCTCCTCTGTGGCTGGAGCTGTCACCCAGGGTCCTGCCAGGATGGAAAGGCTCCTCAGGAGATCATTTAAATTGCTTTATGGCCCTTTCTATTACTCTGGAGTTGCAGAAGTGCTATATATATTGTAAGCCTGAAGTTCTGGCCTGATATTTGTATTCCATCTATATTTCATCTTTCATAGCCATCAGAGACTATCAATGACAAACTGGCTCTCCAGATACTAAAGGTTTAGTGCAACTAGTACAAATAAATGAAAAAGACAAAGGTTTGTGCCATAAATATGAAGCACAGGGTGCAATTGAATTAGGTTATTTTTACATCTCATATTCAAATTGCCCTTTCTCCTTAATTTTTCTGATTGTAACTTAAATCTTTTAAAGTCAGTGGTTCTCTTGGGTAGTTTTGTGTTATCTGATATGCTCTTTCCTGATTTTCTCATTGGTGTGCCTCAACAGGACTTTCTCCTACCTTTTTGTCTGTAATACAGGATTTTTTTTTCTGAAGTTGTTTCAAGAAAAGCAAATAAATCCGTTTTTTTCAAAGGTGCTTTTTTTAGAGAAAGATTGCTTTCTGTGAGAATCAGTCCTCATAGCACGACATTATAATTCAGTTTGCTAGCCATCTACAAAAAGAAGCATTTGTAAATGGAGTTGAAAGAACATGACAATAGAAATCAGAAGTCTAATGCCATTCAAACATGCTCCTCAATGTAACATTTTTGTGATCACTTTCCCCTACTCTCTTTGACTAGATGGGAGTTTCAGAGGCTAAAAAATATGATAGAGTATACAAATATTATTGACTATCTAAATCTTAGTTGAAGTCCTTTTGAAGGAATATAAAATCCTCCATTTATTTAGTTTACATGAGTCTACATGAGCATTTCAAAGGCAACAACATATACAACTTACTCATTTCATGCTGGGAATGAGGGAGGAGCCTTTGTTTTCATCACCAGATATATTTTATAATAGCTGTCCATTCAAGCCTGAATTTTAAAATATCAGATATCCAAGGGAGTCAAAGGCAAATATAAAACCCCTCACATGATTCAGGTACACCCTTGCCATGTTCCATGCAAGTATTTGTCTATCCTGGATACATTTTCTGGTCTAATGTTTTAAATCAAGCCCATGTAGAGAAATAAGACTAACTAAATTATCACACTGTGCTACATGTCTTTGTACAAACATTTCCGTAATTTTTACTAAAGAACCCCAGATAATAGGAAACAATAATGAATCCTTTTGTAATATAAACATCATACTCTGTGCAAATTGCAATATTATCAGAAAGTCAAATTTCTCATTAATATATTATGAACTTCTCAGCTATTTGCATGTTACAAGGATATTAGAATGATAGTATTTTAAAAATAGACTCACATAACATTTTTAGTGTAATCAACCATGGATGAGGCCCATCTGTCATATCTAGTCTGTATGACTAATTGTTAGTGGTCTGTAATTGAAATTTAAATTTATTAAATGAACAGAGATGCCATTATAAATGCACTAATTCAATATGTGGAAGGGGGATGGCAGGATATGAAGCAGGGCAGTAGCTTCTGAGCACTGTTTATGTTTATACATATTCAGATGAATGTGATTCCTTCTCCAACTGGACCAATCCTTCTGCAAGGCATATCAGAGCTGGCCGGCAGATGCCTAAATCATCACAAAAATTCTCCCCTTCATTTGTCCACACTTCAAAGGGGGTTGTGAATGGAAGATGAGCTTAGGCTTGTTGGATGTTTGTATTTTATAGGAGGTCCTAGAAAAAAAAGAGTTCTTTGTTATCATTGTATAATATGGTAATGTCCAAAACATGACGTGGTTTTATATGCATCATAACAGCGGCCAAGGCCAGTAGAGTGTCAAACAATACACATGCAGAGAGCAGACAGATCTGTCCTACAGACCATGGAAGAAATCTTAACCATATTGATGGCAGAACTCCCATTAACTTCAAAAGAGTCAGGATTTCACTCCCTGGAAGTGAAATACATTTCTGTGATGTGCTAAGCATACTCAGCCGCCATTAGGTAAACTCGTGGAGAAAGGAGGTCACTCAGCCCCTGCAAAATTGAGTTCTTCATCCCTAGAAAGCAAGACAACATCCTCATGGTCAATAAGAAAGTATTTTCAGAATGACTACACGGCTAATTTTTCTTCAGTGGAATAAATGACCACTGAACATACACAGATGTCATCACCAGATGCAATTTCTTGGTTGGTGTCACTGTAGAAGCAGAAAAACCACCAGTGAGCTGTGCATTGCTTTATTGTTTCTTTACGTTGTCACTTATTTTAGAAACTCCATATTTTCTCTGCTAATCTGTTTTATTATGGATGTGTTTTATCTTTCTGTTTGAAAAATAAGGCTAAGCACCAGATTTAAACCCAAGGGTATAAGATCATGCCTTCTGTGAGAGTCTGTAATTCTTTAATGACTGCAGCACTGACATGTTGGGTATGTGCATGGGCAAGAAGTAGGGCATATTTTTTAGCACTAGTAGCTTCATTCTGCAGCCTCCTGAGCAGCTTTAAATTGTCAGTACTACCCTGAGAACTGAGGGCACTTGGTGCCCTGCAGGGACTGCCAAGGATTTCACAGAACTGGCACTTTCAAAAGAGTGCAGCTCTGTGTGTCTTCAGAGAAAAATTTTGGGACTCCTGCCACACAGAGGTTTTTTCCTGAGTTTTTTCCTGGTTGTTTTGAAAGAGCTACTTTTTTTTATATAAGAACGAAACCAATTCCACTCAAAGTAAAAAATGCTCATTTAAATAGATAACCACTTACACCAGATGTACCAGAGACAAGCGTCAGAAAAAGGCTGGAAATACTAAGGCTATTAACATAAGAGGTCAAGTCAGACACTGCTCTTGGATTTGGCAGAGCCTCCACAAACAGCTTGTGACCAGAAAGGTCTCCCTTTTGATTAGGTATGTAGCTTTTTCTTTTCAGCTCTGCCTTGACCCTGTTTACATTTGCTGTGGCAGTGCTTCTTTCCAGATCACACTTGTAATTAGGGTAGGAAATTTTGGAGCAATTTTAGGAGACCGCAAGCAGTTTTCACACAGAACTAAGCAAGACCAAGGGCAATGTTTTGGAGAAGAAATGTAGTATATGAATGTTATGGTTGCTCAGTTGAGAGGAACAAGGAGCCACTCTGGGAAGAGAAATCAGATCCTATCGTTGTCTAAAACATTTGTGCCCTGATTCTGACTAAACACAGAGCAGGATCCACAACCATTCCATTACCCATAATTACAATGATCAAGCCTGTGTGGATGCAACTTAAAAGGATATTTTTATATTCTACTAAACATTCCCACAGCTGATAAGAGACATTCTTCTTTAAGTGTGAGCAACATTGTCCTTGGAACTCAGTTATTGTGTCAGGTGAAACCGTGGTTAAACCCTGTGCGTGTTCCCACCTAAGCAGCTAACTAGAGAAGGACAGTGACATGGTCCCTTGCTGAAGAGGAAGCTCATCAAACAGCTTCATTTTCCTGTTCATACCATTCAACTCTGCAACAACTCCTGGTTTTATGACCTAGCAGGTGTTTTGCCCACTTTGTGGCATGCAGCCTTCCCTCTGATGCAGAGCTCATACAAGGCACTGGTCTTTCCCAGGATTGCTGGGGTGTTTCAGGATTTCAGAATTGCTGAAAATTCTTACATTTGTTATTCTGGCGGGAAGAGAGAAACTCTACCATTTTGAGTGCATGGATCTTTTGTACATCCTTCTCTGGATGCTTCTTGTTGGCTTCCTGACTTATACAGTTGATGATACTTTTTCTTTGTAACACAGTTCACAAATGTTAGCAGTCTAGGTCTGGTCTTCATTACTCTTTTGTTCCTTTTCCAAACTACAATTTTTCTTCCTGGCTCCATTACTTTTATGGTGACTTGCTCATATTTTGGATCCTAGGATTTTGCTTACTTTATGCTGGCAATGCTTCTTGTGGTTTGCTGCAAATTACAAATTATCAAAACAATATAGTATTTCAGAAAATTGTGTGGGAAGAACAGAGGGAAGAAAGGATTTTGTGTTTGTTTGTTTTGAAAAACCAGTCTCCTGCCCGCTTTTACTGTCTCACTCTTCCACCAGGCTGCCTCCCTAAACCTAAGGCGCTCTATTTTAAAAACCTTCCAAGTGACACAGGAGCAGAACTTAAGGAACTTGAGAAACTTGAGCTGATAATTTCCAACAGCAATTTGAAAATGTCACTGTCAGCCTCAAAGAACTGTCCTCATGTCAGCTCATGAGATCTCCTGCAGTGGGTGCGTGCTAATGCCTTTCATTTCCCTGAGCTGCATGCCACAAAAATCCAGCCTCTGCTGCCTGTTCTCTCCGTGGGATCCATTCCCTCTCACCAGTCCCCAGGTGGAGGCCAAATTCATCTTTCAAACCTTGCATACTAGATGCCTGGCTGTGTAAACTGGCATCACACTGCTGACTCAAAATCATAAAAGACAAAAAAATCCTAATACTTTAAACTGAACTGTCATGCAATATTGACGCAGGACTCAGGGTTGGGAAAGATCTTTCGCCTTATGCCTCAGACTATAAAATGTAACTAAGATCTGTGGCATCAATAAGCCATGAATGAACTGTCTGAGACTCTCTTGTAGCTATTTTAAGTTCTTTTTCCCCAAAGCCCCAGCCTGGTTTTCTCTGCCCGAGCCACCTGCTGGGAGGTTGTGTGCTCTGCACCTTGTAGGCTTTGCGGGCTGTCACTCAGGGCTCGCTGTCAGAGGACATCAGCATCTTCAGATCTGGTAAATAAAAATGAGGTCAAGCCTATAACATTTTCCACTGAGTAAAAATACATAAATATTGCCACTGTGATTAAACTCTCTCTTTTCTCCGCTCATCTTAGGGATTTATTGCTTACACACAAGCTTATCAGAATCATAATTCATTCTGTTTTGCACCTATGTCTCCTAGTTCTTATCCAATTATTTCAGCTCTCTGGCTTTGTAAACTTTTATTTCTCAGGCTGCGCCCCTTCCCATCACGAAATGTCTTCTGGGGTCAGATCTGAAAGCAATGCAGTGTGATTTAGCCTCACGCCTTCCATTAATGTCAGTGGGAATCAGGCTGCTAAACCCTGAACACTGTCTTAAAAACTAACTCACGGTATTTGAGCTCGTGTGCATTTATGAGAATTTATTCTCACGTCAGACACATGTGTCAGCAGACTAGCCAATGAAGTGCTTTTTTTCCTCCTTTTTTAATTGATCTAACAGTGGAGATGAAAGAAAGCCTGGGGTGAGTGCCAATAAAAGGGTCAGACAAAGAAGGTTAATGTTTTCTGCACAATCTCATCACAGGACTTAGGAGTGCTATGGCACAACTGGGGAGGAGATTATGTGGCTTGGTCAGCAGCCTACACAGAACAACACCAACACTGAGCTAATTAAATGAACACAAATTACGACAGCTTTCAGGATCAACAACTCGCTTGGTAGCTCGTGTTTAAAGCTGATTTCACATATTACCAGTACGAGCAGCTCCATGTAAGACAAAGCAAAGGTGCTAACAAAACTGAGTACTACTTCCTTATGTCTCTCCCTGCCTTCTACACAGAGTTTGCATATGAAAATTTACGCAAAGCATCCAGTTGCTCTCAGTAATGTTTCTGTTACCATCAGCCTGCCTAGACATCCCGTCCCTCTGCCAGGGAAAACTGAATGAGGGAAGAATACTGAGTCAGAGAAATGTGTGAAAAGATTTACATGGTATTTTCTAGCATCCCAATAATCAGCTCTGTAATTGTGCATTTTATTAAAATCCCACATGTTTATTTGAGCTGCTGGAGTTGTTGTGCTTAATTAACAGAAGAGAGGAAGGCAATGCCTTAAATTCACACATCCAGACCCAAATCCTGCAAATTCCTGTGCAACTGCTTAATTTTCTACACCTGAATAGCCCCTCAGGGGTCAGAGCTACCCAGTTATGTTGTTAGCAATGTACTCCACTGACAAATCCACACTGAAGTACCTGCAGGCTCCTGAAAGGGCCCCGGGTGCAGCTGAGTTTCTGACCTGGGATGCACTTGGCTCCGTTTATTTCTGCAGCTGTTGGAATGCTGTGCGAACAGCACCTGAAGCCTGTGGTCACAGGAGGTGCAACACTGTGCTTGGACAAAGGTCAGTGGGATCATCCAGACAGGAAAATCTGTTTAGGAAACCACAGAATCTGTGTGGACATACCATCCAGCAGAAAGGGAGAGGACTTAATGAAGAGCCTGGATCAGCTCCTAAGAAGTGCAGCAGAGCACCAGATGGTTTTGGTCCACGTGGATAGCAGTACTGTAGGAGAGGAAAGGCAAGGAGAAGGGAGAGTGGGAGAGAGGTGATGCAAGATGCTAGAGGTGAAGCTGAAGCTCAGAGGTGCTGACAATCAGCACTTCTAGAGTAGCTGTCTCTGAAATGCTCCTGGAACCCACGTCTGCCAGGGAAGGAGAGAGAGAAAGACAGAACATATAATGCCTGGTTAAGAAATAAGGTAAAAGAACAGGCATGTGTAGTCTAAGTGAAGGCATCAACATATCTGACATCAGAAATAATGTGAAAAGAGAGTGGTAAGTGGGATACTGTAATGCCAAATATTGAGCATATAGAGTAGGCCATGCTTAATGCTTAGAATCAATAAAATTAACAAATTACCCCATCAGTATGAAACATAAAATCTGTGGAGATTGAAATTACAGACCTAATATGGTGTTACCACTATAGCAGGGGAAGAACATTGTGTATGACACTGCCTCTGTGACCAGGATGTTGACACCAGCTGCAGAATATGGGGAAATTCCAAGATGCCAGAGAGGCAGAAAGGGCAGTAACAAACACCAGACTTCAATAATTTACATGCAAATGGTCCAGATATTGTGCAAGAATGTAATATGAAACAGTCAATAACTATTGCATGGAGGAACTGCTTAAGGATATTGATCAGAAAACAGGCAGTTATGGAGTTGGCTTGGAGGAGAAACATATGCAAATGAGGAATTTTGTTTAAAAGAAACAAAATGGGACAACAAAGAAAATTAATTATTTCCTGAAGACATGAAGTCTGCTAAAGGATGCTGTGCTGAAAGCACAAGGCCAGTGCACGTTATTCATCAAGTAGGCTTGAAAATGGGCAGTACATGGTAGCTTTGAAAACAGCGAGATAAGGGAGGTTATTAGAAGAATAACTGCAAATCCTTCAAACAGCTGAAGTTGGATCCAAATTAATAAATTAGAAAGTAACAGACGCTCTGGAAGATTACATGCACAATGACAATTTGACAGCCAAAAAGGGGTTTGATGAGTTTCTAGCAAAAGGAATCAAAACTAGCAATAAATTTCTTTTTCCTGAACATCAGGATCAGGAAACTTGCCAGAAAATCAGTGGAGCCCGTTGATCACCAGAGTTTGAGTTCTCACTCAGAGAAAATACAGCTATTAGACAAACTAAACAAATCTTTTGCATCACTTTGTTCACTGTTGAAGAGTAGATTCTCACATCATAAATCATTTTGAAACGGGGTGACTCCATTAGCAAAATATGTCTGAAATAGCTGTACCCAGGAACCAGGTCTGGGAACACTGAAATGAAGAGTAACATATTGCCAAAACCCAGATGATATCACCCAGGAGTTTCAACGGACCTCAAGGATGCAATAACTAAATGACTGAGTAGCAGATTATAAGTCTATGCTTAAAACTCCCTTGATATCCAAAGAGTTGTTATCAAATATCAAGTGCGTGGCCAACTTTCTTTAGCAAAGGTTCCAGGGGAGATGGTGGAGATGTGAGAAAGAACAGACCTGGAAGTCTGAAATCTGCACTAGGCAAATTAGTAGATAATGTAATGAAGAACAAAATTCATTGACACTTCAATAAATTTGATTTACTTGGAAAGAGTCAGCATGACCTTTTCCATTTTTACAGATTGGAGTTGTTTGACAAGATCAATGTACATACAGATAAGAGCAATTCAGTTGATAGTATCTACTTGGATATCTAAATGCTTTCAGTAAACTTGTTCCTTGATTCCCCACTATAGGCTTTTAAGGAGGTCCAAGGACTTCCCTATCACGAGAAAGAAAGTCATTGTATAATAAAAAGATATTTAAAACATAGTGAGCAGAGGAGGGTACCAGAGTAATTCTGTAGTGCTGTGTAGTGAAACCCTTGCTGTCAGAGTATTTATAAGCAACCTGGGAAAGGCTGTGAACAGAGGGGAAAGTTTGTTGACAACAGCAAAATATTTATATTGTTAAGGACAAGGGCTGACTTTAAGAGTAAGGCTTTAGTAGTATTTTAATGAGACTTAGTGACAAGACAATAACACGGTAAATGTGATGCAGAGTAGGTAAATATAAAGGGATACATAGAAGAGAATAAGCAATCCTAGTTTCACAGCCAAAATAGCATGCTGTGAGATGACCGTCAGCAGTCAGGAGCAAGATCTTGGGACCTATTTTGCCGATCCGTGAATGTGCCAGCTCAGCACTCAGTAACGGTCAAAAAAACCAACCTCAAATAAAGTTCGAGGGCATAGTAGGATAGGAATAAAAGAAGGAAGAACAATCTGCTAGTGTGCAAACTCATGACTCACCTATGTTATGATTAGTCTGTGGGGTTTGGGCCTTCTTATCTCAAAAATGGTTCAGCAAAACCAAAGAAGGTTCAGGGTAAAGTAAAAAGTACAATGAGTTTCAATATCTGATTAGATACAGAAAGCTTCAGTGTAGGCAATGACTTTACCAGGACAGAATGTTTCAGTCTGGAAGAGAGACAATTCAGTGAAAGCAGTCTAATACAGAGCTGCAAGGAACCATTACAAGCTCACAGGACGTTGGAGACACTCACAGATGGGAAAGATTTTGGAAGCTAGTGAATACAAAAAACACATCTATCCCAGGAAGTTCCTTACAGAAAATAGCTTGAAATTGTGAAAGTACAATTTTGGGTATCTGGTGGAAATGCCATGTGTGTTCATCCTGCTGTTATTCTTCACTGGGCATCCTACAGAAGGACGATCCTGAGCTAGCTCAGTTTTTGGCTTGAGTGGGTGTGATCATTGTGTGCTTTTGAGCTGTCAGCTACACCACAATCAGGGTGTTTAGTCCCATCCTAGGCTGGGTGTTCCTGTGTGAGTGCCCAAGCCAGCAGGACCACAGCCTGCACCACACACATGCTCACACAGCTGCACCTCCATCCTTGTCCATCTCTCCCACTGCCATGCAGGAAGGATGGTTCCAGGTATAAAGCCAGAGGGGACAGAGATGGGGCTGTCTTGGGCAAGCACAACAAAATGAAGGGGGCAGCTGCTCTGCAGAGTTGCTGAAATGTCAGAGCCTGCCTGGAGAACACTACCCATGAACTTCCCCAGCTTTTCCCTTCCCCTGATGCTCTGAACTGCTGGCAACTTCCTCTGGGTGGTGATGGCTTGGGAGTCCCTCTCTTCTGCCAGCAGTTTACATGCCTAGGACTGCAGGGTGCTCCTTCTTACCCAGGGACACGAGGAGTCCGCCCAGGGGTTGCTGAGCCTGGAGGATGAATATGTAATAAAGCCCAGGAATAACATACTGTTGTCAAGTTGTAAAGAAACCTTCCCTTACAGCAAGCTGAACTGGCCTCACCCAGAGGCTGCTGGCAAGCATTAAGCCTTGAAAGCCAGCCGACTGGTCACAGCCCAATCCACAGAGTGCTCATCCCATCAGAAGATTTAAAACAGCAGCAGATAATGTTTGCATACAGGCTTAGGCCCCTTTAAGGGGCCCAGACCAGGTACTCAAACTCCACTGTTAGAAATTATCTTTAGATATCCTGTTTTAAGGCCAAATAGGCCAATCCCAGCCTTTGCCTTTTGAATCCACTCCACCTTCCCACTTTGTTTCTCTTTGGGCTTATAGAGAGTGCAGTTTGAATACTTGAAATTCTTTATTGGCACTATCTTATATCTTATTGTAACAACTCCTGTGGACATCAGAGCTCCACACCCTACAGAGAGTTTATTTAAAACTTAAACTTAAATTGAGCCAAACCTTTCTCTCTATTCATTTTTTAAGGTATTATTCATATTTTAGTGGAAACAGATACTGAAATGGGAATTTCCATTCTTCATGGAAGGAAAAAGTATGGTAAATCACATGGGAATGCCTGTTTGTATTAAATACTGAGCTTCATTTCCAGTCTCAAGGGGTTAAAACTAGTTATGGAGTGATTCAGATTAGCAGCTGTGCTTGGGGTACTTATCTACTTGACCTAAGCTTGGCAAGCTTTCAACATCTCCTCATCAGTGATACTGCTCTGTGGTACTAAGGATGTTGCTTGGTAGTCACAGATTTAATTAAACTGAAAAGTACTTTGGTTTTTATGTTGGGGTTTTTTTCTCCAAAAGGTTGGAATCTTCCCATGAAAGAAACAACACTGATGGCATCAAGGATTAGAACTGACCTACCATCAGTTACTGAGGTTTTGTGTCTACATTCTCATAAAGTACCTGAAGACAGCCTATGCCCAAAACTTCTCAGAGCAAAAAAATATTTGGCAGTTCTGTCTGTCAGGGGGATGACCTTTTCTGTCTTGCTAAGCAATACTCCTGTTTCAGAGCCCTGCAGCTGGTTGAGCTGCAGCCTCTCTGAAAAGAGTGGATGAGAGGGCATAAATAGTCTCCAGCACTTGCAACATGGCTCTGAGCCCTGGAGAGAGAGTTTATTTCCCCTAACTCTTTGCCAAAAGCCTCTCTCCTGTCAAAACACAACAGATGAATTCACAAATTCCAGATTTACGTTCCCTCACTTTTGTGGGCAGGTGTTCAACTGCAATCATCCTGCAAAAGGCTAAATAATAACCACTATGGCAGCCAGTTCCTCAGCTAAGTATTCTTGAACTCTCTTCTGTTGCATCTTTCTCTTTTCATGCTAGCAATCAAGTGGGCTGAGTAAGAGGCTTCGTGGTGGCAGAACTGACTTCTGTGAACCCATAGCAGCCTCCTGTCCCTTCGTGTCCAGTGGATCAGAGGTGGCTGTTTACCTGCCTTCTTCCTTGAAGCCTGGCAGAGGTGGAGGAAGAGTTCTTGCTCTTAAGGCTGGACAGTCTCCTAGACGAGGATTTCCTGAGTCAAGGAGAGAGCAGTGGGTGCTGTTGGAAGTGGTGGTGATGCTAAAGGGTCTGTATTTAACAGTACTTTTTTTTTAACTGAAAAGTTACATTTATTTTGTGAAGGAATATAGGCTCACAATGGAAACGTGAAATATTTCATTAAACTCAGAGAGTACTAACCCACAAAATAGTAATTTATTTTTATTTTTTACTTGGTTGAAAAGTTAAGATTTCTCATATAAAATAAAATTAAACATCATACCAGATTCAATCTCTGTTCAGAATTTCAGTAAAAAATTGCTCCTTTCCTTCAAATGATGGGGAAAACCTACAACTTTTAGCTCACGCAAGTTTAACAGGTTGTACTCTAAACTTCCTGAGGCTTTTCTTTTTACAGTACACCTCCTTTATGTCTTTTCATAAAGTGAGAAGGGAGAACTTCTCAATTATTCTTAAATTTAAAAGCATGTTATAAACTTAGTAATGCCAAAATTGTCCTTCTGAAAGTTATGTTTTTCTTAAATTACTGTTTAGATTTAATGTTCCTTTCATTCCCCCTCCTTAGAAGTGCATTCATAGCTCTGAATGACTGGAAAGAAGAAAATCGTTCTTTCAGAGCAAGAAGCGTGTGCATTCTTCTCTTTCCCTGAATAGCAAAAACACAGCAGTATCTCAAAGTGCCAAGTCCTGCGCTTGAGTCACAACAGCCCCAAGCAGCACTACCGGCTGGGGGCAGAGAGGCTGGAAAGCTGCCTGGAGGAGATGGATCTGGGGGTGCTGGTTGACAGCAGCTGAACAAGAGCCAGGGTGTGCCCAGGTGGCCAAGAAGGCCAATGGCATCCTGGCCTGGGTCAGCAATAGTGTGGCCAGCAGGACCAGGGCAGGGATTGTCCCTCTGTACTGGGCACTGGTGAGGCCACACCTTGAACCCTGTGTGCAGTTCTGAGCCTTTCATTGCAAGAAAGACATTGAGGTGCTGGAGAGTGTCCAGAGAATGGCAGCAGAGCTGAGGAAGGGTCTGGAGCACAGGTCTTATGGGGAGCAGCTGGGGAAGGCTCCAGGGAGAGCTTGTCGCTCCCTACAATGACCTGAAAGGAGGATGTAGCCAGGTGGGGGTCGGCCTCTTCTCCAGGTAACAAGTGACACGATGAGAGGAAATTACCTCAGGCTGTGCCAGGGGAGGTTTAGACTGGATATTAGGAAAAAAGTTTTGTGGAAAGGTTTATAAATCATTGGAACAGGCTATCCAGGGAAGTGATGGAGTCACCATCCCTGGAAGTGTTCAAAGAATGTGGAGGTATTGTACCTGAGAACATAATTTAAGGATGAGCATGGTGGTAATGCTAGGTTGATGGTTGGACTTGATGATCTCAAAATTATTTTCCAACTTTAATGATTCGATGATCTTCCAAGAGTTGCTCTTGCTTTTTCCCTTGGTGAAACTCCTCCATACTTCAGGCTTTTACACCTATTCTGACAAACCAAGACAGAAATCAGGAGTGATCCTGCCATTCATGATTCCATTGGCTACAGTGTCTGCTTGTGTTTCTCTTCCTTGGTGAGGCTCCTGGGTACCTCAGGCTTTTTTTTGTTGTTGTTGTTCCCTCTACAGGAAAGGCAACTTAGAAATATCAGCTTTCAGGCAAAAACCTTTGGCTAAAAACTTGTGTGGGTTGTTTTTGGCCTATAAAAGTCCGCCTATAACAGTCCACCTGTAAGGGGGTTAATTCAGGCGTGATGCACACATTTTCATCACCCCTTTCTGTAAAAACCAAATTACTTTTACAGCCACACATATTGAATCACATTGTGAAAGAATTTGTGGTAGAAGGTTTACTTTATTGTTTTTTAGTTGAAATTCTTCCTTAGAATATCAGCCATGGACAAACTAGGTGCCTGATCACAGCTTATTAGAAATGCAAGAGATTAGATAATGGGGTATCTGGAGAGGAAAAAAGTAGCTTAATGCAATTATTTTAATTCTTTCAATTTCTTTCACCCCCACTTCTTATTGAATAGTCCCTGACTACAGGAAATGAAATTCTTATCTGGAAATTGGCTTTCTACAACACAGATTTCCATACATCACTGGGTATGTTGGCTTATTTTGCATTTATGTCAGGAAAAGATCTGTGCTGTTCTGCCTCTGGAGCAAACAAGTCCTTCTGGATGCTGTATGAAGAGCAGCCCATGATCAGAAAGAGGATTTTTTCATCTGAAATGATCCTTACTGAAAGCCAGGGTTTTCTCAGATACTGAGCTCGATTTGTGAGTCTGATTTGAGGGATCCAGTTAGAAGTAAAGATGTTCCCTGAGATTTCATTAAGGTGTTTCATTTTAAGCATGATGACAATTAATTTGTGTTCATCATGCAGCCAATGTCCCCCTGAATTCAGAGTGCTCCAGGCAAACAAAAGATTCTGTCAAGGTTGGTGTAATTTTACCATGTGGCAATAGTAGGCAAAGGTAAATTGCTTTCTCCTATTTCAATCTAAATGCTAAGTGCTCCAAGCACTAAAAATTTATGTGTGCTCTTCTCCTGAAGGGGTGCCAACCAGGATAGCAGGCATGTTGCACCTTAGCCAAGAAGCAGTGCTTTAGCAGTGACCCAGGAAAGGAGCTGGTGCTCCGTGTTCCCCACAGTGGGCCTGACTCGATACTGCTCTGACTGTTCAACCCTCCTGTGAGCACTAAATGCAGCAACAAGTCTCAAAAGCATTCAATGTTTACATTTCTCACGGTGAGAAGAGCCACAACTGTCTGGAATCAGTCCCTGTTGAATATCTTTGGATCATTGATATCCTTTGCCTATCAAGTACCTAGGGGGAAATGTAAAAGTTAAATATTCCATTTACTCAACTTCTACTGCTGAAAACTGCTGGCAGCTTTGTTTGAGCTGTGGTACAGACCAGAACATTCTGACATACCCCCATTTGAGTTAATTGATTCTTTTAAAAGTCAGTGCACACATGTATTGCAGTACGAGCCAATAAAAATACCAATTTCATCAGCAGAATTAACCACTGAACATAATAAGAATTTAGAAGAGATTAATGAAACCAGGAACCATGAGAGATAGATACATAGATACAATATTTTTGCACACATGAATTTGCATATAGCTAATCACAGCTAAGGGGAAGATGTCATTGTAAGGTATACAAGTGGGAGGTGGGCTCCTCCACTGGGGGAAGCTGGTGCAACAAGGGGAAGTGGGAAGATGCAGTGATCTTATATGGGATTTCCAGTCAGAGGCTGTGAATGTGCCTTCATGGGCACAGCAAAGGTGTACCACAGCCTCAGAACACCAAACGTGTACATATTTCTAATCACATATGAAAATGCATCAAGCCATGCAAAATTCTGCTTATGTGGTACTAAACCCACACGAAAACTGAACATATCTGCCTTTGAATAATGAACACGGGACAGTGTTGCTATTTCCTCACTTCCAAGATGCTCAGCTTCTGCTTCCCAAGCAGCTGTGTCCCCTGGTAATGCTGCTGTATTTTTCATTATGATATTCTGTACATGCAGTTTTACACAAAAATTTATCACTTTGTCCCTGAGGCTTTGGCTCTTCCCACGCTTTTATTTGCTCAATCTTTTTCTAAGACTAGTCTAGGCCTTCTATTCCTCTGCTCAGTTTTTAATTCCTTCCTCCATCCACTGCCCGTCTTTTTAATAAGAACTGGGGTTTTTTTTCTGCGACGGTTTCTACACGGTTTGACCCAAGTGTCTCACAGCCTTTTGATAAGTCTAGTCTCACAACATGTAGAGATATTTCCCCCATTTGAATCATAGAATGGTTTGGTTCAGAAGGGACCTGAAAGGTTGCTTGGTTTCAAACCCCCCGCAAAGGGCAGCAACACCTTTGACAGAGCAGGTTTCTCCAAGCCCCATCCAGCTGAGCCTTGGACACTTAGAGGGGTGGGGCATCCACAACTCTGGGCAACCTGTTCCAGTGCCTTACTACCCTCACAGCAGAGAATTTCTTCCTAATATCTAATCTCTTAATCTCCCAATCTAATCTCCTGATACCCACTCTCAGTTTAAAGCCATTCCCCCTTGTCCCTACAGGCCCTTGTAAAAAGTCCATCTCCAGCTTTCTTGTAGGTCCCCTTTAGGTTCTGGAAGGTACTATAAGGTCTCCCCAGAGCCTTCCTTTCTCCAGGCTAAACAACCCCATTTGATAGATGAGAGGCTGAAGGCTTAGGTGTTTAGATGCAGAAAAAGCTGAATTCAATGAGGAGCTAACTGCCTCAATTCCTTCATGGTCCTGAGTCGCAGTGGTTTCCTTCACATAGTGGCTCCTATTCCATATAAAATTTTGACTTGAGATGATAGACTTTATGTGCTCTGGTGTTTGGGTAGAGTGTTTCACCAGCTACTTTATGATTTTTTGTTGTTCTTTCTGTATGTACACAGGAGGGAGTAAAAAACTGTGTTTTCAATGGGTAGCAGTTGAAAGGAAAAGAAATATTTCGTATCTGAGTGAAATAGACAGGAAGGTCCTGATTCTTAACGATAGGTGACCCCTGCATAGCTTAGATCTTGCCTTTCTTAGGCATACAAAGCTCTCTGTAAGTTTTGTGTGTGCAAACAAAAGAAATCTTCAAATGCAGCTGCACTGCATTATATGGATTCTTCAGGATCCCAAGGGGCATTTTCTCAGTAACAAATCATTACCCGGGTTCTCGAAAACATTTGTGGGAGTGAGACTTAGCTCCTTAAATCTTAAGCATAAATAGGGTTCTTCCCAGGAGTGGAATGCTGCTGAGGTTTTTTTCTCAGGAAGCCCTGGAGCCTGAGCAACCAAACATTAGCAAGGATGGAAGAACTGACTGCTCTGAAGGAGAAATGGGGAGAGGGGAAAAAGATCTATTTTGGTGCTTTTGTTCGTTGAGCTCTCTTAGCCTGGACATGTGTGTTTGTGGGTGGGCCAAAGCGTGATAGACCACCTCTCATTGCCAAGGCTTCAGTATTTGGTGTCAGTGATTGGTGGGCAATAAGAGCCACCTACAAACATTAAAAGTACTTTATGCTTGAATACCTGTCCCCAAACCACTTTGTAACAAACCAAACCCTTTGCTAAAGATATTGAAACTTCTGTTAAAAGCAGTGCAATTTCACTTCATAATCAGCCCTAATGGGATGAGTTGCTGAAGTTACTTGCTTCTTTAACAAGTGCAGCGCCAGGTGGGCTGAAGGAGGCCTCAGTGGAAGACTTTAGAAGGGACTCTCAGAAGTTGTTGGCATGTACAGTGATAACAAGGTGATAGCATTTTCAGAACTGACCTTGTTTCTACCACTTCAAAGAAATCTTCCCTGTGATAAATAGACTTTTAGGAGATCTCTGTATCAGATAATGACATTGTAATGGATATAGACACGGTCACATGCTGTGAGTGACTGATCTCACATAATAATCAAGATGCTTGGGCTGCAAAACTATCCAGGTTGTCCTGAATTACTGCATTTGTATATTCCTCTCAATTTTGTGTCTAGTTTAGTATGAGGGCAAGATGATCTGCTTCAACCTGTGTGAGAGGCACTGTCACCGCAGCAGTGGGGGCTGTGCTGCATGGCCTCTCACCCCCACAGGAGTGAGGGAGCTGCTTTCTCCCTCAGAATATTGCAAAGGGCATGCTCTCCACGTCAGCCTGAGCCTGACTTGCCTCCTGCTAACGGGAACTGGAGAGAGGGTCATGGTGACATGTCTATCCAATCACACAAAAATTACAAACACAGAGTTCACCATGCAACCTTTGTACCTGTGGTCTGGAAAAAACAGCCAGGCAAAGGCACCTTGGTTTAACAATCTGCTGTACCCAGAGATGAATTAGGAACCTGAGTGAGGGTGCACAGACAGGCCATGGTCTTAACTTCTGCCACAGCCTCCCACCAGGCTGTGGGTACACCTTTCAGCCTCTCTGCACCTGACTTTCTAGCCATAAAAGAGGATGGTACTTCTTCCCTACTTCCCAGGCATGTTGAGAGGATAAACACATTGGAGAGATCATAGCTGTTCAGACACTGCGGTGTTTGTGGGGAACAGTGGGAACACAGCAGCACCAGAGATAGAAACCTGTGGGCAGAGATGTCTGTGTGTGTTATCCCGTGGGTTAGTTACTCACCCCATGTGTTCAGACTTGATAGACACAAACACACAAATTGAGCACAGGCTGGCTGGTTATCTGCCCCACACTGGCTTTTATAGACACAGTTGCATAACCTACTTAGATAAGGCAGCTTCGCAACTTTTGGTTTTTTAAGCATAATATGAAGTGAAGGAATAAAGCTCTCTGAATATTTTTGCTGTTCCCTCATTGATATATTTTCTATTCAAAAAACAAGACTTGTTTATTTTCATAAAATATGTACTCCCTCTAGTGTCAGAAATTGTATATAGGCTTAAATCACGCTTGATCAAATGTTGCTATAAATGCTAAAATAAGGTGCAATTTCATTTCTACATATTTTAAGATTAATAGTTTATATTGATATATAGAATTAACAACAGTCCTACCTGCTTCTTCTCTGCCTCCTCAGCACTGCAGGTACAGAAAAGAAATATATTATTTAACACTGCAATAAAATAAGGAGTTGTCTTATTTTTAAAGCCAGGTCTCTGGTTAAGGCTTTTTGCCACTCTCTTTAATTCCAGTTCCAAAGTGCTGCTTTGAAAGGGAACATCTGAAAGGCCAAATTGTGTAACAGAAAGGTGCCAAACGGGAGAGCTAGAGTCAGGGGAGAATCTAGGGAAGGACTCTTGAAATCCATTGGAAAAGAAAACGGGAATGTCCTGAGTGCCTTGAGGCCTTATCATGATTTTCTGTGCTTTCTCAGATTATCTTTTACCATAATCCATGCGCACAGGAACACAGGTCTTTAGGCTGTTGGAGTTACCCCAGTTCCTTGGGGCAGTGAGTGCACCAGGTTGAACACTTCAGCTGCACAAGGTGCTCAGTGCATCCCTACTTCTGCTTGAAGAGGGCCAAAGACAGTCATGGTTCAGGGGCTCCATGCTCTCCCACCCACCTTTTTCAAACCATCTTTGCTAGAGTTCTTCCAAAAGGTCTGGGGAAAGGTGTGTCTTCTGTTGCACAGAGGAGAGCACTACTGGCTTCTGAAAGTGGCATGTTGACCAGGATATTGGATGTCCTCCATGGGTTTCTGCTCTGGTGCTGTTTTTAAATCATGGCTAGAGGTAACACCCTCTGTTTTCCACTAACTGGAAAAAATGAATGTCCCTGGCATCTGGCCACCTGCAGAGACTCTGGTTTTCCTGCCAAGCAAGGTCACAGAAATGCAGAGCTTGGTAGGGTGAGCGGTGGCAGGTGAAAATGGAAAACACAAGGCGGGATTCCAGGTCCAGGGGAGGCTCAGTTCCTGTGTCTAGCCTGGATGAGTGTTTTCATGCTGAGGTGCCTAAAGGCAAACACACAAATACTGAGGCCCTGGGTTTGAAGGTTGGCAGGTGCTGACCACTCACAAACAAAACTCCTTTCCTTTAGCCACCTAACCCCTAATTATACACTTCTAATTTTATCCACCCAGTTTGAAAGAACTATGATTACTCTTCTCCTAATCTTTCCTCTAAACATCCTGCCCAAGACTGGCAGGCTGTGGGCAGTGCAGGGGAGGCAGCAGGTCTGCACATTGTGGCAATGAAGCTGCAGAGGGGTAGGCTGGGTGCTGCATCTACAGGCATTGACCATGGCCCCAGGTAGGTCTGGAGAAGGTGCTCACCTGGGATCCACATCTATCCAGACATCAGCAGCTCCAAAGCCTGGTTTTAGGGAAATAAAAGAAAACAGCAGAACCCAATGCTTCTGATTTCCTAGAAATATACAAAGCTATGCCCTTAAAGTTGTGGAGCCATGGCATGGCTGGTCAGTCTTCTTACCAAAAATATAGCCAAGACCATGCTGTGCATTCCCAAATGTAGGGATCAGATCATCCTGCCTCCTCCTTACCTGTTTGCTGCAGTCAAGTAACACAAGGGCCAGGCAAAAAGCAGGGATCACCACCAGTTGGGGGTCCACCACCCTCTTTGGTGACCTGGTTCTCCAGGCCTAGCTCACATGGCTCAACTGTTCTCTGCTTTTGATCACACCCATCTCCTTCCTCTCAAAACAAGATTAATTATTTAAAGGCATGAGGTTCTTTACTGATAATGGGAAGTTGTTGCTCACAAAGCTGTGTGATCACCCTGGGGTCCCCACTCCTGCCCACTTGAAACCAAGCGATTACCCTCAGCCAGGACATCACAGTTCCTTCCTTTAAAAAGAGAAATAAAATGAGTGATCTTCTTTGAAGCTATTGTGTTTCTTTACAAATCACCTAAAAATGTCCTTTCCTTGAACAAGTGAACAAGGAGTAATTTCTTTACTACAAACCACAGTTCACTTTCAGCCAGGCCTTGTCCCAAAAATTTTATCTCTTTCAGTGGCTGTAAGTGTTTATTCCAGTATTTCAAGACCATGACACAGTAAAGACCCTGAGGAATTATGGGGAATTCTTGAAGGTGCACAGCTGTAGGCTGAGAGGCAGTAAAGAGAAATTGCCACAAGGGAAATTCTGTTTAGATGCAAGGAAATTTTTTGTCACCATGATGATGGTGAAATACTGGAATATGTTGGGAAGAGCAGTTGTTGGAAATATTCCAAACTCAGCTTGAAATGGTCACAAACAACCTGATCTTTTTGAACTTTCTTTGAGCAGGAGCTTAGGTGAGATGACCTCAAAAGGTCTCTGAATAAAATGATGCTATCATTCTGTGTTTACATGCAATAAAATTGCTTAGCCACCTTTCACATATTGTTGTGACTTCTGCCTGTTGCATGGACAGCAGGAGCATTGACTAAACATTGTCAGGGCAAGAGGACATAGCCACATGCTGCACCAGGGGAGAGGCAGGTTGGACATCAGGAAGAATTTCTTCACAGAAAGAGTTGTTAAACTTTGGAACCGACTTCCCAGGGAGGTGGTGGAGTCTCCATCACTGGAGGTGTTCAAGAAATGACGATGTGGCACTTAGTGCCTTGGTCTAGTTGACATGGTGGTGATCGGTCAGAGACTGGACTCAGTGATCTTGGAGGTCTGTTCCAATTTAAATGATTCTGTGATTCTGCAAACTAAAGATTCACTGCGTTTGCCTCTCCCACCAGTATCCAGCCTTTTACTTGTCTAATTGTTAACACGTGGAATCATTATCCCATCTCTGCTAAAAACAACTGTTCTGTCCCGGCTCCGCTAGAGGGTGCTTTAGCAATATAAATCTTAAATGCTTGATTTAATGCTGATTACTGACATCATACTACTGAACTACTTTGCGTATTGGAGTCTGACAACTCTTGGAGACTCTGAAAAACTTTGCAATAATGGCTCTGGGATGCAGCGTTTGTGCACGTGTGCTAAGCATGCAAACAACACAAATAAATACACACACTAAAAGTTAGGAGTAATTTCTTAAAAGATAAGAAACTGGAAAAGTCTTTGCACTATTTCTTTCAATAGCACCTGTCCTGCAAAATGATCTCTTTAATTTTTTTCTCAGTTTGGTGGTAGCTGGTACTTTGGGGCAGCTCTCCCCAGCTAGACATAAGAGACAGTCAATGTTCGGATCATTTGGGCTGGTGTTGTCAGGATTTGCAGTGTTGTTAACTTTTGTGATTTCACTGCAAGTGTCCTGATACTAAGGCATTTTGCTTTTGTTACTGTTTTTAAAGGACAGCCCTTACAGCACCCTGTTTGCTTAGAAGGGTTAACATTCCTTGGCACAAAAACTGAGGAAAATATAGCCCCTCTGAAACCATCATCAAAATCCTTGTGAACATCTGTGGAGCCATCGTTGGCAGAGAGGCTTAAGCTGTGACTCTTAAGTCTTCAAATTTAAGGCAAGTACAAACAGGCCCCATCCTGATAACTCTCCTGAAGATCACGGGTACACAAGAAAGGAAGGAAAATGTTCTCATTTAGCTCGTCATAGGAGTGGCTGTAGATGTCATGTATAATCTTTTCATGTCATAAAAAATGTGATGGGTCACAGAGAGTCAGATTGTTGGTGATGCTGTTGCACCCAAGATCTTTTGCTTGCCATTATCTGCTCTCTTGCTGAAACTCAACAGAGACCTGACATTTATCATCAGGTAAATACGGCAAATGGTGGCTGGGGCATTGCTCAGGTTCACTCTACTGTAGCTTTTGAAATGCATGACAGCACAGCAATAAACCTGCAGGCAGTTTTATTGTAAGCTACAAATCTGTCATTTAGACCCGCGAGCAAGGCATTCTGCTATCAGCACGTGGTTGTCCTGGCTCCAACAGGAAGAAGCCAACTAAAAACAGCATTCGTTTTGGAGACAATTATGTATAGATATATAGATATATAGATATATAGATATATAATGTGAGACATGGTGGAATGAATAAAAGGAGTACTGGCTTTACCTTTACTTTTTATTCATAAACAATGGCTGAGTTTCAATGCATCCATATGAGACCTAGAATTCCAGTTGGAGTTCTCTGGTACATCTGGAGTCATCTGGCTGTCCTGGAAGATAATCCACTTACCTAGTGGTGACTTAAAATTGTCTCTGACTGCATTTCAGACAGACAAAAATGTCTCTCCATGGCTGTATCTCAGCTAGTCTCCTTTTCTTCCTTGAAAACCCTTTTGTGTGTTAGCACCTTGTCAAGCCCCATCAGTAACACACATTTAAGTGTTCAGGCATTGGGTGAAGGCAGAAAGAGGTGAATGAAAATAGGAAAATAAAGGGCAATGTGCAGTGTGAGGGGGTTTACAACTCCCACAAAAAGAAAGAGACAATTTGATAACGTAAAGAGGCATAAAAACCCACTGCAGGTAAGTAAAATCCTACTGGAAACCTTAGAGGAAAATGAGGTTGCAAAATTTTGCATCTCCTTGAAGAAGCTACATGAAGGACAGAAGTGCAAACTCCATCCTGGCAGAGGAGGCTGTGAGACACAGTCACAGACTAGCATGGCCAGGCACAAGCTCTTCTGCCTCCTCAAAGAAAGGAAGAAAGCTCCCAGAAACCTCTGTCTATTAAGGGCAGACAGAAAGGATAACTGTGCAGGGACACAACCATAAAAGCTTAGGAGCAAAACCAGATACAGCTCCCCAGGGATAAACAGATAAACAGGGTATATTAATACTTTAATAATATTGAAATGACTGAGGTGAGAGACATCTAAACTTGTAATGGGACAGGAAAATTATCTACTGATTCCATTGTGAAAAGTATCCTTAGTAGCCACTAAGGGTCACCTGGGACGGCGCAGCGAATGTAGTTAACACCAGCAGCTCAAAATAAAAAATCAGGCTACAGCAGGGAATGGGTAGATGGACAGTGTTCATGAAGGTTAGAGTTTCTCAGCCCTGGTGGTTCAGAAAGGCCCCGCAGGGTCCTGGGCTCCAGTCACACATTCAGTTGAGCGGTAATTGCTGGAGCCAGGTGAGGTGTTCACCATGCCCTGCCAACCCCTCCCCCAGCTTGGAGCCAACCACTCCTGCTGCTGTGATCCCATGGAAGAAAAGGCTGTTTTTCAGCCTGATCATAGTCCTGGGTCCAGCTCCCTGCTCAGCCATGCCCAGTGGAGGGATGGGAACGGGGCAGGATGGATGGCTGCAGCCACAACCTCTGCTGAGAAGTCACTCTGCAATGCAGATTTTCAGGAGCCAGAGCAGCCTCAGAGCTGTTAGGGAGCTTGAGAGAGCTTAGTTAAAACAACAGATTTCATAGCAGAGGAAGGTTAATACTGTTCCTGCCTCTGAAAAGAGGAGATGTAGGGCCAAAAATATTACTGACTAGTCAGCTTCTCTTGAATTTCTCTCCCAAATCTGGAGGAAATATAAATTATTGACTAGTCAGCTTATCTTGATTTCCTCTCCCAAATCTGGAGGGACTAATCAAGCAACTTGTAACCATATAAAGGATATAAATGACAGCCAACATGGTTCTGGCAATAATAAATCAAGGAAAGTTTGTTTCCTCCTATGACAGGGAGACAAGCCATGTGAATTGAAGGGAAGCACTCCCTGCCATTGCTTTAGTACCTTCACTGTCACTACCCCCTCTTCACTGGCCTGTACAGCAAACCCATAAAAAAGTGAATGAAATGTATACTAGCTGGAGGTGTTACCAGTGGTATATAACTGGCTGGGGAATCCATACTCAGGTAATAGCTACCCACAGTTCACAGTCAACGCAGAAACGTGTACCAAAAAAGAACCCCCAAGGATCTATCCCCCATCCAGTGTTATTCAATATTTTCATTAATGATTTAGATGATGAATTAGCAAGTGAACTTTATTAAATTTTCAAACCACACCAGTGCTGGAAAGGCTACAAGCATGAAGGAGGACAGAACTAGAATTTAAAACATTCTTGATAAATTAGGAAAATGTCCTGAAAGTAATAGGCAAAAATTCAATAAGGACACCCAAAGTTCTACATTTATTTCTCCAAATGCAGGATGGGAAATGTCTGGCTATGCAGCAGTAATGCAGAAAAACACCAAACTACGCAGTGAATCACAAACTGATCACGAGTCAAAAGTTGCAAAGCAGGCAAACCTGGTGTACCTGAGTTAGGCTTCTGTCTCTGAGCCAAATGAAGAAATTTCTGTCTGTACTTCGTAGTAATAAGGGTCTGGCTTTTGTTGGCACCAGCTGTGAAAAACACTGGCCAAGTGGGGAGAGACCAAAGGGGAATGGAGAGAATAAAAAGAAGTCTAGAAAGTAGGACCTATGCTGTGAGATTGAAGAAAATGGGAGTGTTTAGTCCAGAGAAAGAAAGGTGGAAGGGAAATTATACCAATTCTCACTTGTATAAAAGACAAAAACAAAGTGTAAGTAAACTTTTTCCATGCCCATCCTGAGAAAGACAAGCAATAATGAGTTGGAATAAAAGGAATCTAGAATGGCTACCAGCAAAAACAGTAAGGCAAGCAAAGTCTTGAACAGATTGCTTAATGAGGATGTAGATGGTATTCAAAGGTTTTGAAGGATGATCTGGACATTCACCTATCAAGAATAAAATCAGTCTAGGTCACATGTCTGGGGCAAGGGAATGCTCTCCTGCCCTTAAGGAAACATAAACTCAGATTTCTAAGACTTTTGACTGGTGGTATGAAAGATTTCAATGAAAAATTTTTGGCACAGATAAAACTGGTTTGAAACCTTGCTACAAAAAACATTTATCACAAGTTTAAGAGAAGATACATTGTTCTGCTCACATCTCTACAACAAGTATATTAAAAACAAACAAAAAACCGAACAAACAGACAAGCAAACAAACAAACAAACAAACACAAAAAAACCCCAAATCAAAAACCAGTATCCCAAAATATTGTATCTGGAAGTTGAGAACAGCTAATTTCAGTCCTACAGCCTGGGCAATGATCTGATCCTTACATGTCTCCCCATTACCCTGCCACTTGCTGTTGTGCCATATCATAGAATCATAGGAAGTTTTGGATTGGAAGAGACCTTAAAGTTCATCTTGTCCCAGCACCTCTGCCGTGGGTGGGGACACCTTTCACTAGACCAGGTTGCTCAGAGCCTTGTCCAGGCTGGCCTGGAACACTTCCAGGGACAGAGAAGCGAAAGCATCATGTAGCCATGTTTTTTCCCCATACTACATTAAAAACTTGTGCTTCATTTTACAAGTTTTGTATAAGATATGCTTTTCTGTTTGCCTCTGTTGAGCATCCTGGGACAGTTCAGATAGTATTTTATTAAAAATCCTTTCTAGACCTCTTTGGGGACAAAAATCCATCAGAGTTTAATATATGTCTATCCTAGTATTTATATTGTGTTTATACTAGCAATTCTGCCATGATTTGGCCTAATATTTTTAACTGATTTTGGTGCAGCCTGGGGTTTCTTCTTTTCTCTGCTACACTCAACCCAAGACAGCAACATCTGGAGACCTTCCTTTGCTATTTCAAGGATCCCTTGCCAAGGAATATATTTGGGTGGCCACAATGCCCATATGCCATCCCTGGCAGCTAATTCCACTGCTTGTGTAGGTAAGCAATTAGATTTTTGTAAGCCTTTCAGTTAAGACTGAATAGTGAAGGTTTAAAATGCCAGCTTGGTATTTCTGAGCTGTCCAAGACTCCAGAGATCTTATAGGAAAAAGCAATAAATAAACTAAAATCAGAAACATGAAATATGTTTGCAGGAAGCAATCTCTTCTTACAGGGTTTATCAACAGGCCCTTTGCAAGTCCCTGCTGACCACAGCACAGGGGTAAGCTGCAGGTAGGATATTTTTTAAAATATCCTGCCAACTCGGTGAACTTTCACTGTCAAAGAAAAATAGGGAGGTAACTGGAAGGGCAGGAACTTCTAAAGCTGCTGGAGAAGCATAACTTCCTTCTCCTCTTGGGAAGCTGCTCATTTCTCACTGTACAAGTGTCACTTCCCAGGGTAGGTCTGGGGAAAAGAAATGTCAAACAAATCCTTTCATTATAAGCATAAGTGTCTCTTTCCCTTAAACCACTCATCCTGTTTGAACAAAAAAACTGGGGCAACCAGATTCTGCAATCAAGTCATAATTTCTTATGTGTAATTATTTATCATGACACCATAGATCCTGTCTTGCCTCTGAAAACAGAATAGGTTCTACCTCATGTTATTTCAGATTCATAATGTAATCCCATCTCATCAGAACAAAGATCAATTCCCTGACAATACTGTTCCTATTTCTAATCAGTAGTTTCTTTAAGAAATTGGTTTACTTTAAAACATTCACTTAAGACATTTGCCTCACAGCAATCAAGAAACTTCATTAGACAAACTCTACCAACATTGCAAAGATCAACAAATTCCAAAACCAAGGGTGTGCCTATGTCACTTCATTTCAACATGTTCTTGTGCATGCTCATCATGACACAGCATTTCATTACAAGGCCACTTACTCTATATTCTATGGTAGTGCTGGAATACTTACTGTCCTGGATGGAAAGAGATCAATTCTTAAGCAATTTTATTTGTCTCAATCATTATATTACTTCAGGCACATGTATTGGATCCTGACCTGAATAAAAGTTTGACTTTTCTCATGGATTTTGCACACATGCTTCCTCTTAATACTTTGGGGTTCAATTCACAAACATATTTAGGTCCCAAAAGTAGTCTGAGGAGCTGACTGTGGCTGATGAAATGACCACATCCCAAAGCCTTATTTCTTGTTGGCTGAGCCACAGCACTGCCTAATTTCTCTTGGCCTAAATAATTTCTTACACAAATAGATTACTTTCTGATTCAGGTCATCTGGAGTACCCATCTTATCTGTGGGAGGTTCTTAACAGAAAGCAACTCAATCAAGTATGGCAGAATCACTTTACTAGGGACTTTCTTATGGAGAGAACCGAATGGGACTCCACAGGGACCTTTCAGGATGGGTAGGGAAGAAGATGATGGGATTCACCAGTACTTGGAGAAGAACTAAAGGAGTCCTTGGTGTGTAGAAAAACCTCTCCAAGGGCAGCTGGGAGGAGGCAGATTAATTATCCCTGGCCTTTGAGACAGATGCTGTAAGGCAAATGGGAGTAAGGGAATGGAGTATCTTCTAGCCTCTTTAACAAAGTACAGCAGGAATTCTTCTGGGATAGAGCCAGACATTTTCAAAGAGGGAATCCATCTCTATCAGTGTCCTTTATCTTTCTGCATCCATTCCCAAACACAAGACTGTGGCCTCATCCTCACTAATGGGACTATGTGTGCTGTAATTAGGTTCAGTCACAACTTAATACAGTAAGGCCTTAATTAAAATAGAAGTAATTGCATTTATTAGAGAAATCTCACTAAAAACTTCTTTGTTTTGAATAAGATTTAAATCTATATCTTCCAATTCTAAATGGAGAACTACACAGATACGTGTGGAGCACAAGGGCCTACTTAATACAATGATTACACCAGGGACCTTGAACACGTTCTCTACAAACAGGACGGGGAGTAACAGTTTTCACTGTTATGCACTGTGAGTGCAGCCTTTCCATATGTAAAGGAGTGGAATTAATGGGACATTTTGTTTGATAAACAGTGCAATAGCATTGCAATATTTAAGTTATTGGTTACTGTGTTTTATAGGACTAAGTCGTGACCACTACTGATGTGTGAAGACATCAGCATATGTCATTATTTTACCTTTTGTGTAAAGAAAAGAGTAAGAAGCAATTGTTCAGCATAATTGTTGCATTTGGTTGTGATTTCTATGCCTGTCAGATAACAGTTAGCAGGACTATTAAAGTGCATTATCTCTCTGCTGGTGTTTAATGACAAACAGACATGGTCCATATTCATCAAGCAATTATTTATACCACGACCTTTTATAGAGCTGTGAATTACCCTTAAGACTTTTGCAGTGAGTGATATTCCTAATAAACTCTTAATTTTGCTCCATAAGTTGTTCACATTTTTAAGCTGGGAAACTAAAAACTGTGAAATTAAACCCCCAGTGCAAGCTGTGAAAATAGGATCTATGAGACCAGGACACAGTTTCAGGTCACTCTAATGTAATAAAAGCGCATCATGACAGCAGAAATTAAGGAGAGCTGCAGATATTAATATCTGCACAATAGACTTTTATGAAAATAAATAGAAGTGACCTGCCAAGGTAAAGAATGTACACAGATTTCTTCAATGCTGCCGCTGGGACAGGCTCAGAAATGGCATCTGCATCACATTTACCCTCAGATCTTCAGCTGCATCATCTCTGTGAGACACCTTTGTCCCTCACGGCTGCGTGTCAGCTCCTTGCCATCAGGATGGGGCTGACACATGCTCTCAAGCTCCCTTCTGTTAGCAACATAATTTTCTGCAATTGAGAAAGAAGAAGGAAATTTTGGGGGTCAGGCCACACACCTCTTGGTAAGGCCAAATGTCTTCTGATGCCACAGGAGGTGCTGTCTCAGAGAGGAGCACGTGCTCCAGATGCACCTGGCTCCTGTCACAGCATTCATGTCCTAAATTAGAAACTTGCTTAGGCTTTGTTCAGTTCTGCCAAGGGTCCTGATTTTACAGGTACTTCACAAACTAATGTTGCAGACAGGCATCTGGTGAGCTTATCATGAGGGTGTTTGAGCTTAATTTCCCACATTAAGATTCCTAAATGGTTTAAGGAGAAAAATGTGGTCGTAAATGACCCTGAGTAGCTTTTCCTCATTTTCAGAACTGGTGGAGGCTCTGCAGACTCTGTTCACCAGACTGCAGAGTCATCTCCTTCCACCTGGCTTTCCCCAAGATCCTCCCCAGAGCACCACCAACATCCTCCCAACTACAGATTGATAAGAAGTGCCCTTGATGTCCAAACCCCAGGTGCAGGCTGGATCAAGCCAGGTGCTGTTGAGACTCAAATGGCCTCTGGCTTACAAAGTTGGAGCCACAGAGAAGAATCATAGAATCATTAAGGTTGGAAAAGATCTCCGAGATAATCAAGTCCAATCTCCAACCAAACACCACCATGCTCACTAAACCATGTTGCCAAGTGCCCTTACTCATTTTTTTAACACTTTTCAGGGATGGTAATTCCACAATGGAGACCGACACTGACCATTGTATCATGATGGGTGATTCTCTTAAACATATTTCTTCCCAAACACAGTCTCCTGCTGGTAGATGGCTGGGTAGAGTGCAAATATAATCAGAAATTGAGCACTTATTATTTGGCCAAATGTATCTTCTCCTAACAAATTCCTACCTTTTTCTAATAGGAACCAAACCCAGAAGAATAAGGCAACATTTCTCCAGGATTGCCATCTTTATTGCTACCTTCCAGCACAAAGCAATTTTTCAGGAACAAGGAACAACTTCCAAAAATACAGTTCAAAATAGAAACACTGATTTTACAGTTTTGAACAAGAACCTTATCATTCGCATTTCTCATGAATGTTTTACAGCTCAAAAATTTTCTGTTCCTCAGCAATGTTCATCACCAGAAATCTTACCTCATTATGTGCTTTCTAAATGGATTTTCCTCTTCTTCTCTATGCAGTATTGCCTCATAGCATGTGACTGATTTAGCAAAATACATTAAGAATTGATGCAAAGTATTAAAATGTAGGTTATATTTACTCAGGAAAAACTCATTTCTCTTGTTACCTGTCACCTTGTGGGCATCCAAATTCCAGACTAAGAATCTTCAATATTTCAATGGTACAAGGGCACTGGAGTTGCCTCTGTGTTGAGATGAAATAACAAGTTAATTTTGAAGCCTACAACTCCTTTTGACAATGCCCTCTGAGCCCCAAAAGATACAGCAAAAAGTAGGGCTCTTATTTTTACCTTGCTTGGTGCCATCTAACACCCTGGGAAGGGAAGGAAGATCATGCTTCACCCTGTAGAGAAAGTGCCACATCAGCCAAAGCCTAAGCACATTTTATCTATATGCATAAAGCAGCACTCAGGGAGAAAGGCAACAGAAGCAAAGCACCTATTCCAACCTCTCTAGCTCACATAAGCATTTCAAATGGCATTTGTTGTTGAGAAGATGCTGGCAGAGTTAGCACTGACTGCCTCATTGCTAGCAATATGCAACTCTGAAAATAATGATTTGGAAATGTGGTGTGTGGTTTTTTTTCCCAATGTACCCACTAGGAAAAAATTAGAGTAGCACAATAAAAACTGCAAAACCAGGCTGTTATCTTTTCTAGCTGTCCACAGAGAAAAGTAAAAGTCATCTTTTTTTTTTTAGAAAAGTGCTTTTGTACAATCTTGCAGTATCTCACAATCTAATTTTGTTTCAAATCCCATCTCCCAAGAAAGTACCAATAAGAACTTAAAGAGAGCACAGTACAGATCATATTTCTGGCATGAAGAAAAATTCTAATATGCTTTCAAGGCTGTGGTGATTCTAGTTTTTGGAAGGAAATGGAACAATTACAGTATATGGTGTTTTGGTGGTGGGTAACTGGAAAAGATTGATACTTTTGCCTTACATTTAACATGGTGGTATATACTCCACTTGCACAAGAACACAGTAATACTACTGAATATAATTGGTTTGCTATCACTTCTTGAAATATGGGATTAAATGACAAAGATGGAAAAGATTTCTCACTTTGAAACACCTCAGGTGGATAAGGAAGTATCAGCAGTATTTTGCAAGTTCAGATACTGATATTACTTCTCTGTAAAAGAGCCTTCAAAGCCTTCCTGGTGGCATTTTTCAGACTGTTGACATTATAGATGCTTGTGGACACAAATTGGAAGGTCCATCTCCTTAGAGTGGTGTGACTTTCCAGGAACACTTCTTAATTTTTTAGCCAATTGCCATGTAATTTTTACACCAGCTAATGAGTTACTAGGTGAGATGTAGCTGAGCCTCTCCCAGATAATTTAGCAGTTAACAAGACTTAAGGTTATCTGGAGTGTATTGCCATATAGGTGCTTACTTTGGTTTTTCATAGCTCTAGAAAGGACTTTGTTTAAGTGCTGGCTAAGAGGCCAACATGCAACAAAGACCTGCACAGCTGGCTCATGAAGGGGAGGCACCAAATTTCTCTTAGTGATTTCAGGAGAGGATAAGGAGGATATGAGTCATAAACAAATGATTTCTTTTGAAAGGGATTTCCATAGGTCATTGAATTAACCCTCCACTTGAAGCAAGAACATCTTAGAAGAGACTGCTCAGAACCTTGTCCTGTCATGCTCTGAATATCTCCAGGCGTGATTTCAGTCTTTTTGGGTAGCTTGTTCCGGAGTTTGGCTATCCTCATGAGAAAATGTTTTCTTCCTATTATCCAAAGGAAATATTTCTTTCTGCAACCATGTGTCCCTGTCCTCTGGTCCTATCCCTGTGCACTTCTGAGAAGAGTCAGAGCAGAGACCAAAAGAGAGAAAATTGATAGACCACTTTAAAATAATGATTATTTCTGATAAGATGCCTAGATAGGTAAATGGTAGTAGACATTTTGAAGGTGAAGAGACAAAAATCTCTCTGAATGGCCAGGAAAGCAGACATAATGTCAATTCTGAGCTGAGCCAGTAAAAAGATTCATGTTCTTAGTTTACCAGGCATTACTACCCTTCTATTTGGTTCTGGCATTAAAAATAACCACTATCATAAAACTTCACTCTTTTTCTCTGAGGTGCAAGAAGCAGAGTTTTATTGTAGTCAAGGCCTGCACAGAGTTCCCTTTCTGCCAGACCAAACTCATCTGAGAGAAATTGCTGAGACTTAATAGAGCAGATGATGGATTGATTTCAGAGTAGGAAAGACAGAAAGACTAATTCAGCCAGCCTCAGGCAATGGGGACTAAAATCCAGCTCTATGAAATGGTGGAGGATCTTTCTGAATGAAAGTGAAGGTACTTCTCTCAAGGGGGATGCATGTAGCAGGAGAGTGAGAGTAAGGTGAAAATTCAGTTTCTGTTTCTTCTCTTTGGGGTGCCAGCAAATGAGGACGATTAGATAGATGCTTTCCTTAGGTCATATCTCTTCTGGCTGCTGCTCTGTTTGCCACCATAGACTGAAACTGAGAACATATCTACAGTATTTCACAGTATTTCACAGAATCAGTCAGGTTGGAAAGGGCCTGCAAGATCATAGAGCTCAGCCTTTGATCAATCACCATCTTCCCAACTAGACTTGGCACTAAATGCCACATCCAAGTAATTTCTTGAATACTTTCATGGATAGTGACTCCCTCACTTCCTTGGGAGTCCATCTAGTGTTTAACAACCCCTCCCTTGAAGAAATTCTTCCTGATGTCCAACCTGTCTCTCCCCTGGCACCGGCTGAGGCTATGTCCTCTTGGCCTGTCACTGGCTGCCTGGGAGAAGAGGCTGACCCCCACCTCACTACAGCCTCCTTTCAGGGAGTTGTAGAGAGGATAAGGTCACCTCTGAGCCTCCTTTTCTCCAGGCTGAGCATCCACAGCTCCCTCAGCTGCTCTTTATTTCACTTACCCTCTAGACTCTTCACCACAACACATGTGTGATTCTGAATTTCTCTTGGTGCTTGGGAAGAAGATGCCAAGAAATCCAGCAATGCCTTCAGACTCTGGTGGTTTGTGCATTTCCACCCTTCCAGGCCTGAGTAGGAATGCCCCACCAATGCCAGCCATGAAACCTGACACAGAGGCACGAAATCTGCAGAGCAACAGAGGTGCTCAGGGTCCTGGGAGCAGAAACAGAGCCTGCAGGGAAACGTGGCAGAAGGTTTGGGAAGGGAACCTTGCACTTGCTTTGTCCTTGCTAGTGTCAGAGGGAACAAGATTGATCAGTGTGGCCTTGATTGTGATCAGGTGCACTAGCACAGATCTGGGAACACTGTAAGCAGAGAAAAATCCATTCCCAAGAGGCATCCAAATATTTGATGTCATATTGGGATTAATAGCTGTAATTGCCAAGAACACAGACCACAGGTGGCTAAACATAACTATGGTCTCTTTCATGGAGACTTAATTTCTCCCATTGTTACGCACAGCTGTGGGAAGAAAACAGGCTGCACTATAGGTCATGGATGGCTCTAGGTTTCTGTCCTGACTTTAAAGTTAGTTCTGGCTTTCATCAGAGGATGAGCATTTCCATAGCATGCATTGAAAGACATCCAATAACCTCTGACTTCTGTAGTCCCATGATGAGTTCTTTGAAGTGATTTGGCTATTATAAGACATTTTGAAAGAAATTCTGTTCATTGGTGCTTGAAAGGAATTTACCCCTTAAAACTGGCTGAGCTACTTCCATGAAGGCCATTGCAAAAGAAATCATGTCCTTGAAGGCTGAAGAACCCTAAGAACATTCTACTGACAATAGAATCAAAAGTGTAGCAGAAGAAAATAGGGGAAAAAACCCCTTTATACTATGGAAATCTTTAAGAACAGAGACTCCCATACCTCTCCACGTGTTAGACAGTATCAGGCATACTCTGCTTTATATAGTCACATGCTAGATGGCAGAAATGTCCCTGACAGACTGGCACCCAAAGTTTTGTTTGTCCTGAAGCCTTGTCTACCCAAGACAAGGTGAGCCTTTTACAGCAGCTGTTTGATCAGCTGTCACTGCTGACTAGGCAGAGCTCCATATAAGAGATAACAAGTGCTAAGCGTTCATCAGGCATCATCAGTAGCACGGCTTGAGAAATGACAGGCTCTACATAATATAGGAAGTTGCAAAAATTACATGTACATTTAAAATCCTGTTGAGAAAATTAGCATTTGTGTTGACTGGATATTTTTCAAGAAGAAAATGTGACAGTCCTGTGACCTAGCACCAGGTAAAACATCTCATAAAACCATAACTGTTCTGTGCATTGCTGGCTCTGTGCCCGTAAAGGAAGAAGAAACAAAACAGTCAAAGCAGAACTATAGAATTTATAGATGTACTAATTTTGTATGAAGCATTGCTATATTAAATATAAAGAATTTGAGCAACAGGTCTTGTGTGTGGCATCCCTGCCCGTGGCAGGGGGTGTTGAAACTAGATGAGATCTTTAAGGACCATTCCAACCCAAACCGTTCTAGGATTCTATGATTTTAAATATCACCCCTGGGAGAAAAGAAGTAGTACTACATCAATAAATTTATATATAAATGTCATGGCTTAAGTAGTGAATCATATAATCAATACAGAATGACCTGAGGCACTCAGATATGCCTCACAAATGTCAACTCTGACAAAAACTCTGTGATATAAACACCCACATTTCCTTTTTATGGGGGGGCAATTGAAATTTCCAGATTCAAAGGCCAGGAATCACTTTCCTGATCATCAGATCTTTGATCACCATGTGACCAATGAAGAGACAGGCAGCTCCAAAATAGGAGTTGGTGTTTAAGTGAAAAGGACTTTCAGCGATGATACTCTGCATGAAGGAATTCATTTAGGTTCTTAATTACACCTCGTGAGTCTCAACCTGGAAAGCTTTTCAAAGTGGTAGGAGTGATGGTGGTCTTACAAACAGGAAAACACAGTTTTTCAAATCTCTAATATTAATTTTTGTTCATTTCTACAAAAAACAACTTTCTTCAGTTTTTCTCCTTTTTTTTTTCATAACCATGTTTCTTACCTAAAATGAAAGCAGACAAATAGATTTACCATTTAGTTCTCCTCTCTTAATATTGTGCAGACTACCTGTTGGAATTACTCACTTAAGAGTAGAAAAATTGTTTAAAGAGTATTTTTAAGAGTATTAAAAATTATTTGCTGTTACCAATCTCTGACACTTTTGTGAAGTATTGACTAAGAAGGATTTGCCACTGGCTTCTCAGAGGAAATATACAGGTCCAGAAATGGTGTTTAGTTTTCAGCTGCTAGCTCTAGAGTGAACTTCTTTGGGGTGCTGGCTTGGAAACAGCAATGGACTGGGACCCACCTCGAGTGTACTTGGGATCTCAAACCTGCATTTCAGACCTGCAATCAATGCATTTCTGCTTCTTCTAACAAGAAGGCCACATATGCAAAGACCAGGTACAGCAACTGCTGTAAAGGAGAGGGGAGCAACTCTTCAAGCACAGCAGGGTCCCCTGCAGTGACCAACAAGCCTCTTTTCAAGCATCCCTGAAATATGTACATCCCATCATCAGTATTTAAACACATTTCATACTGTCACAGAACAAGTCAGGTTGGAAAGGACAAGGAAAAGTGATGCTTCTCAAAGGCTTTCCTTTGCACAGCTCTTTGGAAAGGGATCCTGTATGACAGTGGAAGGGCTTAGCCCAGCGTCCCTTTAGATGCTGTATGACCCACTCAGCAACCACTCAGCAAAGGGCCAAGAAATTGCCTTGGAGCAATTTAGTTCCCTTTCTTCTTCTATTAGGAGTAATTGTAGTGGGAGTACAGAATAAGGAACCTCGAGTTACACCTAAACCCCAATTCAGAGCATAGACTTTAAGCCTAACCAAAAAAAAAAAAAAAAACAACAAGATGGAAGGATGGAAGGAGCATTAAAGGTAATTTGCAGCACAAAAGAACCTTCCCTGATTTTCAGTAAGACACAAAATGCATTAGTTGCAGGGATGCTTACGAAGCTAGGAGTGTAACAAGAAGGTAAAATGGAAATAGAGTTACCTTACTCTCTTCAATAATGAAGGGGCTCAGCCTGGGCATAAAATTGCTGCATTGCCCTGTTCCCCCTTTTACAAAACCCAGCTTTGACACTGTTTGCATGAGAGTGGCTTTTTCCACTTTTTATTCCTACTTTTAAAAACACGTTTTCCCTACAAAGTACCGAGGACTCTGCATCAGAAACTGAAGCTCCCAGAAGACAAGGAGATCACAAACAGAGCAGTACCTCTACAAATACATCTAATTCCTGTAAAAGGCAAGGGATTTGATACCTTTTGTGCGTTAAGAAACAAACAAGCATTCATAATCTGTGTAAATTCATACTAGTTTCTAAAGGCTTGATCCAAAATTCACAAGTGTCAGTGAAGCTTTTCCACCAGATTAGTCCAACTTAGAAATCAAGACATTTATTATTCCTAAAATAATAGAAATAATTTGAAATAACTGAAACGAGTAATCTAAAATTATTATGAATAATTTGGAAATCAGTAGAAAAATTAGGCATAATATAAATATCCCAATTACAATATTTTCTTAGGAAGAGTATAATTATTCCTAATATAATAGATTTTCTAAACCATATTTTATATCTATATCTATATCTAAATATGTATATATATTACTCCCTAAATAAGATTGTGTCTAGAATCATTAATTAAAGCCAAATATAACCAGCCATAAACCTCTTTAAATCCTTCTCAGCCTTAGGAATTCTTCCTCAATGGTGCAAATTATGGCCTGTTCAGGGGTAATTTTGTGGTTCACCGACTCACTTCATTTAGGCAATTCAACAGCCATCAAAAGCAGCAACATTTGAATGACGCCCATAATCCTCAAGTGAAAGCAACACATGCCATTTTCAACCTCCTTAGCCATCTGGTCTCTCATCACCAGATTATTTTTAATATTCACAGACCACACTCATAAAAACTGCTTGGAGAATAGAGCAAAGATAATTAATTATCATGACTTGAACTATTTTTATTCTACATGGAGGACACTGATTGTTTAATTCACATTTTGCTTGATGGTTCTGGGAGGCTGGAGGGATTATTACCTGGACTTAATTACCAGCATTTCATAAACCACTACATACTGCAATCAGAAATGTTTACAAATTGATGAACTGATGCAATGCCTTTGCCTGGTGTAAAAGTTTGTTACTCCTAATTAGGTGTCCCTTGGACAAGAACACCAAAACTAATCTTAGGATGGTAATGACACAGTAGCTACTCACAAGGATAGACATAATTGCCTCTCTGAAGCTGGAATGATGGAGCAATGTGGTATTTTCTGCTCCTCTGCATCCAGCACACACAAGGAAATGCTCCATCAGATGTGTGGTAGGGAGGAATGCGTGATCACATGCACACCTGTGTGTGTGTGTGTGTGTGCAGACCATGTGTGCTGCAGAACACCAGGTCTGCACCAGAAACATCACAGGGCTGCACAAACCACAGATCATGGGTGCAGTGTTGTCCCAGGAGGTCCCTGGGGGAATCATGGTCCCAGACGTGATTGCCATGGATGGTGTTCGTGTCACAAAGGAGACACGGACACCCAGGGCTGGACAGGTCATGGTGTCACTGAAATACCTCCTGCTGGGCCATGCACAGCCTGAAGGGCTCCAGCCTGGGATGAGCATGGATCTGATCTGGCAAAACTCTTTGCAAGCCTCTGTGCTTACAGTCCACCATCAGAGAAGGAAAGTGACCTTTGTGCTTCTGCACGACACAGGTTAGCAGCTCCTGACCGCAAGGAAAGGAAGGGGAGGATGCAGTAGCTCAGGGAAAAGCCATGGCACAGAGGCTGGAGAGGGCTTTCCTGAAGTCCCTCTGGTGCTCTGGTTGGCTTGTTGAACTCAACCAAGCTCTCATCTGTAGTGCCTGAGGTGGTTTCAGGACAGGGCCTGGGCACTGTGACCATCCCCCTTTTACAGAGTTCTGCAGAGCTGCAAAGCAGCAGACAGAGACTCTGCTCACAGCAAGGCCTGTGAACCCACGGGGAGTTTCCTTCTGCTCCAGACTCCTCCAACTCCTGTAGGGCTCCAGCCTCCCCTCCAGGTGTTTCCCTTGCCAGGACACCTTGTCCTTCAGGCCACAGCCCAGGGAGGTGACCTGTCCCTTGCAGAGGGTGCAGCATGCTGCACAGACAGCAGCCTCCATCCTTGGAGTGCTCACTGAGCCCTTGCTGGATGGGTACAGGGTGCACCTGGCAGTGCTGCCCTGCCCTGTGGGGCTCTCAGAGGCCGAGGGCACAGGGTCACACCTGGGCTGTGTGATCTTCAGAGGGGCAGATGAGAGCAGAGCAGACAGTGGCAGCCAAGATCAGAGAAGGCACACAGCCATGGGATGTGCTCCAGCAGCCTGTGCTGAGCTGCTTGGAAGGTGTATGGGTTCAGCTCATCGTGGGGAGCACGGCTACCAGGGACACAGGTACCTCCCAGCCAAGACCAGGCTGCCTGCATGTTTGCATCCAAGCAAGATTCGAGGAATTTGGTGACAAAGTCTGTACAGTGGAGCTGACTGTCCCTGACAGCCATCACATCTACACCACAGGTCCCTGATGTTGCCACCTGCTCCTGTCCTGTGCTCCTGGAGCTCAGCAGCCCCCCTCACTCCCAGCAGACACTGCACCCAGCCCCTCCCTTTGCCCAGGCCCTGCCACACCTCAGGCTCTGCCTTGCTCTTCAAAGAGAGATGGAGAGAAGGCTGTCATCACCGGTCTCTTTCAAAATACTGTTGGTAATTTTGGGGTTGAGAGGAGCCTGCAGGAGGCAAATCTGAAGTCAGATGGGTTTCTTAATGAACTCTTCTGTGGTTTTAGTAAGGCACTTCTGGGAAGAACTGATTAGATGCAGTAACTCAATTTCAAATACTAAGATTAGACAATGATCTAAAGATAGCTATAGTTACATGGCTCTGTGGCATATCAAAGTTAAGTAAGGCAGAAAGGATATTTTTGTTAAAAATCAATATTATGACAAAGAGGTTAAGCATATAGAGACTGACAAAAAGCTGTACAGCCCTAGGATGCAGCAAAGGGGTTGGTAATCTGATTCCCTTCAGGGAGAAGGGAATAAAATGATTAAATGGTCTTTGAAAATATTAAGATCTATGGTCTGACTTCCTAGAATAATGTGATTAATATTTTTTCCTATATATTATGAAAATCCTCTTTGACTCCTTCTCCCCCCCCCAAAAAAACACCCCAGGTACTCAATTATTTAAAGCTGAAGCATATAAAAAAAATTAAGTGAGTACACTGAAGAGGGCAAAGAAGAACAGGAAAAGGAAGGAAGGAAGGAAGGAAGGAAGGAAGGAAGGAAGGAAGGAAGGAAGGATTTGTGAATTTCAGTGCTGCTGAAAGTAGGCCACTTTATCTAGCTTTTCTCCAGAACTGCTGAATATTCTTCCCATTGCTTTCTGCTGCCAGAGAAAACCTCCTCTCTTGCACCTGGGGGAGGGGAAGGACAGCAGTTGGCTGCTTATCCTAAAACAAGCAAGAGAAGAAGCAAGATTGTAAGACCAAACAGAAACAAAAGCATATGGCCCTGAAATGCCAATAAAATAATATTTACATACACACACATGCATGTGTGTGCCTGGCTATAGATACAGGGGTACATGCAGAAAATACTTGGACATGTGTACATATACAAACACAGAGCACAGCTAAACAATCAGTACTGGATGCACAATTCTCATGCCATAGGGTGTTACACAGTTCTGTATTAGGTTAAGTTATGTGATGCCCATAAATCTCATTATTTTGCTTACCACACTTTAGGAAATACAACTTCCTCCAAAATGAGGTTTCTGGTTTTGTGAACACTCTCTCTGGTAGTATGGCCGATGGTTTTATTAGCATAAATAAGCCAGGTTTTCTTTTTATTGTACTCTGATCAATACGTGGTCATCTGTGTTTGCAACCTTCTGGCTTGGTTTCATCTTGTGTTTTTTTCACTCCAGTGGAAGGAATATATATTCATACATGCATATTATCCCTTCTTCACGATGGGGTTTTGATACCTGTTTACAGCAATGTTAAGGGTAGTTACCAAGCCTATTAACTTAGATTCATTCAATTGTTTTCAGACTACTACACCTCTGATAGCCTGGGTTGCTGCAAACCTCTCTTTCGGTTTTGGGGGTTTTGTTTTGACTTTTTTTTTTGTTGTTGTTGTTTTAGGGGGGTGTTTTTTGGGTTTTTGTTTGGGTTTTTTTAATTCTTTGTTTTCTTTTTTGGTTGATTCCTTTTTGTTTGGTTGGGGTTTGGTTTGGGGTTTTTTGGTTTTTGTTTTGGGGTTGGGTTTTTTTTGTTTTATTTTGTTTTTTGTTTTGTGCTTGTTTGTTTGTTTGTTTGTTTGCGGTTTGGGGGTGAAGGGTGGGGTTTTTTTGTGGAACATTTGTACAGCTTAATGAGAACAAAACCTTCCAGCGTGTCTCTGTTCCAGCCAGAAAGGAGTGACTTTGCTTACAGGCAGCTGAACAATTGCTGTGCCCTAAGTACCCCAGTGGGTGCGGGGTAACCACCTCTGTGCCCGCTCATACCCATGCGAGGAGGCTGCTGTGTGTTTTCCATGGGCTGCACAGGCATAAACACACGGCCAGACCATTGCTGCAGGGGGTCTGACACGCTGCGAGCCCACACCCGGCCGTACCTCACTGCAGCGTGATCGTCTATCCCTCCCTCGCCAGGAGATTTAGCTCAAATGGCACAAACTGTGGGAAGCAGCTCGCCCCAGTTCTGCCAAGGGCACTGGGGAACCTGTGTGGTAGCGACACGGAGATTCTTGATTGTGCTATCAGCACACACCCAGATTTCAGGAGATATAATTAGTGATTCGCGGGTAGACTTAAATGAAATCATGCTGATTTAGGTTTAGATCAGATATTCATGATGGGAAATAAGAGTGCTTTAAATAAAAAAGGAGACTGTCTACAGGGGAGACTGCAGTAGGGAAACAAAATCAGACCCAAATCACACTTGGAGGCTTGTTTAACGGAGTGAAACCGAGCTGTAAAGCCAGTGCTGGGCTGTGATTCACACTTCTTTTATCAAAAAGAAGCCTTTTTGTTTGAAATTTCAGTTTCCTTTTCTTCCTATTTGTTTCTTCCATCTTCCTATTTTTTCCCTTCCTTTGCACCATTTTCCCCACAGTGGCTCACTGACGGGAGAAGTGCTGTGCCAATTATCTAATAAAAATCTGGCAGAAAGTCAATCACACTCAATGTATGACATTTAGAAAAAAATCTGAATTATGATTGAAAAGTCAGGAATCTGGTTATCCCAATAACTATCAAATAGCAGACTTCCTTTGTTAACACTCTTGTCTTCAGGAGGGAGTGGGAAAGGACGTGAAGGTGATTTGGGTAACTGCAATTATCCAAATATATTTATAAAAGACAGATCTTTTTTTCTCCACCACCTACCTCCTGTAAGACAGTGTATCTTGAGCTCAGCCTGTCAGTACCCACAGAGTCACTGCTGACAGTGCAGATTACGCCTGTGGAACCCAGAACTGTTTTAAAGAATTCTGCTCAAAGAACTAAAATCACTGCTGTAGTTCACTACGGGGTGCCTGGCATACAGTGGTGAGTAGGAGATAACCCAGAGTCCCCAGGTGGCTTCTGTGCCACGATGGGCACCAGGGGGAAGGTGGGGCTTGTGCCAGGAAACACTGCACACTCAGGCATTCCATCACAGATTGTCATTGGTACTTACAGAATACTTCAAGTACAAACACAGCTTAAACAGACCCAAAGGATGTGTTCAAATGGTGCAACTACCAGCCATCACGGCTTCCTGATGCTAAAGAGGTCTGCTGTCTCCATCAAGCTCTGGGTGGACCTGAGTGCAGGGCTGCCCCAAAAGAACCCTGTTTGGATTCCAACCAGAGAAGTGTGAACCCTCCTCCATCCCTCTGAAACACTTACCCCACCATGCCTGGCAAAACATGGCCCCAGACAACAAGAAGGCAGTTTTGCAGTCAGTGGAAATACGTGTGGTGCTCATGGATGCTGATGGTCCACCCAGTGCAGTGGAGGGGCTCCCTGCTTTGTTTATGGCACAGCTCCAGCACTGGGACTGAGAGAAACTTCTCTGCAAAGTGTAGAGCTGTTAAGAAAATGTCAGAAAAAGACAGCCCAGTGACCACATTTTTCAATCTTAACTTGCAAGTGAAAAGAAACATTAATTGTCTGTTTATGTCATCTCCTCCCACAGCTGACTGATGCAGAATACAGCTTCAGGTGGCATTAAAGTGTAAGGTGGGTGTTATAATTTGCTTGAAGTACTTTAGTTTTCAGTTTTTGTTCCAGAAGTTATCTAAAGATTGCCATCCTATCAATGTCCTTGTAAGTCATCTACATTCTCTGCCATTCAGTAGGGAGGGTACAGCCCCATGATTTACAAGTGTTTCCGGGGATCACAATGCTTAGTACATGATGTTCATTGCTTTGCATAAAAAGCATATCAAAGGTGTGCAGGTATCACAAACTGACACTTTGCAAATCTCAGAGCCAGGTTCTGCCTCAGGTTCACCAATGCCTTCCACCCCCACCTTGCTTTCTTCTCTGTGGGAGTTGTGCATAAGCAGTGATGCTCAGGATGCATGGGCTGGTGCCCTCCATGCCTTTCTGGAAGTAGATTTCCAAACTCCTCTTTAAAAACACAGAAACTTGCTTGATATTCCTTAAACAGTCATGTTTCTGGCCTCTTGGCTTGATCTGATTAGTAGGAACACAGCATCTTACTGCTTTTTTTGCCCTGCACTGGTACTTTGCAGCCTCAAAACAGCTTTTCAAAAGCCCCAGGATGATCCTGCCACTCCTGCAGCGCTCAGATGCTTCGGCTGAGTGCCCCAAAGCTGCCCATGCCATGGTGAGCGAGACAGGTAAAAAAGAGCAGCTTGCAGCAAACCAAATGCAAGAGTGATCTTTTCCTGCCCGTGAATCACCAGTCCTGCCAGTGCTTGCACAAAGGAAACAGCTGCAGCCACAAATCAGGCAACTTAATAGGTCATTGCACTCTCCAAGTATTTCCCTTCCAGCTTTTCTCTAAACAATACAGAAACAAATGTCTGATCACATTCTCTTCATTAAGGAGCAAGTGAGTAAATCTGCCAAAATATGCCATCCACTCCCTGGTCAGTGAGGTGTAACATCCAGATCCTGTTAACATCACTTACAGTAATATCACCACCAAAACTGTTCGGGTCTGTCAACTGGCTGTTTTTTAAAGGCAGACAGCAGGTACTGGCGGCGGGGGGAGCTGCAAAAATCCTACTTCATGCACGCACAAAAACTATTAGATCTAATTATCTCAGTGGCAATAGATATACCACACTCTACTCAGGAAGGGGGAGTGTTTCACCCTAAGAATCACCTGGGGCTGCCCAGGGCAGCACTGACTGGTGGTGCTGTGCCAGCTGATCTGGCACTGATGGGCTGCATCTATCGTACCTACCCTGAAGCTGTGTAAAATTTACTTTTGGCTCCCCGCTAAGCTGCCTTTCACCATTTTACTGCTGGGCTGGGAGCCATATTGGCTTTGACAGTTCCCTGGCAAGTGAGCTGCAGGACTGTGGTCTGTCTTCAAGCAACTCCCACTCCAGGAAATGTCACACTGGCTCCTTGTTTAATAGGATCAGAGAATGTTTTGGGTTGAAAGGGACTTTAGAGGTCATCTACTTCCAACCCCCCACCCCTGCCATGGGCTGGGATACCTTCCATTAGATCAGGTAGCTCCAAGCCCCATCCAGCCTGGCCTTAAATACTCCCAGGGATGGACCATCCACAGCTTCTCTGGGCAATCTGTTCCAGTGCCTCACTACCTTCATAGTGAAGAATTTCTTCCTTATATCTAATCCAAATCCAAATTCAGTGTAAAGTCATTCCCCTTGTCCCATCTCTACATGCCCTTGTAAAAAGTCCCTTTCTGTCTCTCATGTAAAAGAGAGTACTGGAAGTTCAGTCCTGGAAGGTGCTCTATGGTCTCCCCGGAGCCTTCTCTTCCCCTCTCAGCCTATCGTCATAGCTCCAGCCCACTGATCATCCTTGTGGACTCCTCTGGACTTGCTGCAGCAGAGCCATGTCCTTCATGTGCTGGGGCCCCCAGAGTAGCACACAACACTCCAGGTGGGGTTTCATGAGGATGGAGCAGAGGGGCAGAACCACCTCCCATGCCCAGCTGGTCACACTGCTTTTGATGCAGCCCAGGACACATCTGGCTCTCTGGGCTGCCAGTGCACATCGCTGGCTCCTGTTGAGCTTCTTGTCCACCAAGATCCTCAAGTCATTTTCCCCAGAGCTGATCTTAATCCATTCTCCACCCAGCCTGTACTTGTGCTTGGGATTTCTCCAATCCAGGTGCAAAAGCTTGCACTTGGTCTCGTTTAATTTCATGAGGTTTGTTTAGCACAGCCCCAACTCTCAAGCCTATCAAGGTCTCTCTGGATGCCATCTCTTCCCTCCAGCAAGTCAACGGCACCACACAGCTCAGTGTCATCAGCAAACTTGCTGAAGGTGCCCTCAAACTCACTGTCCCTGCTGCTGACAAAGATGTTGAACAGTGACGGTCCCTGAGGAACGTTACTCGTCACCGTGCTCCTCTGAAATCCCCCTTCTTCTGCAGCCCCTGGGGGATCAGGCCAACCAGGGAGTGAGGAGTGAAACAGAAATTTCCACCCCTCCTCATACACAATCTCCTCTGCCTGCTTGTGCCCCTCATGCTCCCATTCGTGCTCAGGACACCACAGGGCAGAGGAGCTCTTTCCTCCACTGAGCAACGAGCAGTTTTGGGGCACGGAGCAGAGCAGGGCCAGCCTTTGGTCAAAGCAAAATGTGATCAGCTGCCATAGTAAAAATGTAAAAGAAGAAAACATCAATGTGTAAGTGAAATCCAAGCCCATAATTTCTAAGACTGGGAGTCCTAAGAGGCTCTTCCCAAGAAAATCTAAATCCACGACATGTCAGGGGGAGACTTTTAAATACAAGTCTCAGATATCCTGTTATTGAAACCTTCAGATTGCAAAGGACATCTCCACAGCATGCAGTGCAGTGTCATACTCATTGTGGTTCACCAGAATGCTGAATATTTGAGGGCATGTAAACTTATTATAAAGTGACTTTTATATGCCATTATGCCTGTCTTTCTGGAAGTATCTCTTCATCACGAAAATATTCACAGTGCCATTTATATTACAACCTGGAGAGAGGTCAGTTTTATGCTTTATATTCTTCTCCTGGGCTGTACTTTTTAATCCAGCAGTTATTATAGCAGAGATGGGAAGAAAGTCGGACCTTTTATACACAGAATACACAGTATTAATGAAACTGCTTACCTTGACAGAGACAGAAATTGCCACCATGACACTTATAAATGGTCAACTGAATTCAGTTCTGTCTTTAATAGAAGTGTATGCTAGCTGGATTAAGAAAGAGGCATAAAAAGCCTGAGATGTGCCAATATATTTTCCTCTAGTCTATTCACTAGAAGATCACTAGGGTTTGTTTTTTTTTTTTTTCCAAATTATATTAGTAAGCAAACAGTTACATGACAAACAAACAAAAAAAGTAAAAGCACAAAAATCCCATTATTTTGCATGACATCTTCTTAGCACACAACGCAGCCATATCCACAAAAAAAAAAAAAGAAAGGCTCTTTTCAGAGGACACCTACTGATTTTCTGGGGTGCTGTGGTGCTTTCCAATACAGTTTTTCTGGTGATGTTTACTTCTGTGCTGTGGGTGAGGAGAGTTCAAAAAAATCCAAGGACCCAAGGTGTGAGAACAGTAGAACAAGATGTGAGCAGTTGGTATTACCATTAGTCACCAACCACTGGGATTCAGCAGCAGTCCCAGTTTGGATGCTGAATGTCTGGTCTTGACCAGCTGAACCATTCTGGTGAGGTAAAAGCTGTGTGCAGTTTTGTCCCATATGCTAGCATGAATCTGAGAAAGAAAACAGTCTGGGGTCCTTGCTTTACAGCTGAGCAAACCCATACACAGGGAAGGGAGAAGGCAGAGTAGAAACATCTGTATTCCAACTTAGCACCCAAAAATCATGAATCAGCTCCCTCTTCCCTCTTTCCCCATTCACTATCTAGAATTAAAACCCAAGATATTTTAGCAAGTAGCAGGCCAGGTCTTTTTGCAAGCCTCTCCTGCCTGGGCATCTAGGCATGTTTCTGTTTCCTTCACATGCAGCTAGAAATATCACTGCTGAGAAAGAAAAATTAAACAACTAATTAACATGTGATGTTCTTCTGTTCCCATGTTTTTCATAAATCCACAGGAACATAGATGCAGGTGTTACCTGGGCACTGGTGCCCTAATCAAAGTTCATGGAAGGATGAAGAAGGAGGGAGAAAAAGGGAGGGAAGGGGCTGATACCTGTTGCTGTCCCTGCCACTGACTTGGTGGCTGCTTGAGGATGAAACCCAAATTCACATTTAGTCTCATTTCATCTTTGATAACTGCTGACTCCCTTTCAATGAAATATTCCCCCTTTGAGTTTACACAGCAGAAAATATGTGTGTTCCCCAAAAATCACAGGACACAATGGTTTCCTAGAACAATTTTTTACCTGCCTCTAATCCCCAGTGGTGTTCTGCTCACGAGGTTTCCATGGCCAGCACAGCTGCTGGCAGGGATGGGCCATGTGTTGTATTAAAGCTCAGAGCACCTTTGCTGGCCCTCAACACAGTCTTCACTCTGAATTTCAAAGAGTTGCTAGCAATCTGCATTAATCAAAACTATCCCTGTACCTTTGCAGTGCCGGCTGCCTGAAATGTGCAATTCCCACAGGGAGACTAACCCAAAATGCTTGCTAAAACAGTGAGGTGCTCACCTTACATTGATCCAGTCCAACAACGAGCTGAATCTCTGCTATCTCTGGCAACCATCACAACTCAGCATTCACCTTATGAGTCACTTCTCACCTTAGTGAAAAGAGGAAAACACAAGTTCCTAATTGCTGCTTGGTATACCACAAGCAATCAGCCAAGATTTATGTTAAAATCTTCTGCAACTACTTAAAAAAGAAGAATTCGATTTGGTTTAATTCAATGTTAACTAAAGAATTTCTGATATTTCCAAATGACAATTTTCTATCTGATTTAGCTTTTAGTCACATTATTTAATTAGATTACCTAATGGGAATTGTCATAATACTGCAACTTTGACAGAGATGTCTGAGCAGAGCTCTCAAAGGAGAGATACAACTTGGAGAGGGGGTTATAATACCAGGGAAAAGCTCACCCTATGGCACTGTATGTAGGTACTTTGAGTTTTAAAGATAGCACAGAAACCTATGTGGCTGGCAAAACCAATCCCCCTTACTTTTAAGCAACTTTAAAAGAGGTAAAAAAGTGGAAGATAAATACATCTTTTTCCATATGAAAACTGCTTTCTTTTTTGGCAGGCGTGTGACAATGAACAGGGACAGCAGAGTGCTGGATAGATGCAGTCAATGCCTGTAAGCCAGAGTTGCTTGGATAATAGCTATCCAGCTGGTGAAGAAATGAGAAACATCAATCTAAGGTACCTTAACTACATTTTAAACTAGAAATATACCTGTAGACCCTCAGGTGCACTTGAAGAGGAAGAGCTTGTAATTTTGCACATTTGGTTGTTGTGCTGTAGGGTAGCAGACATTTCTCTGTACAGCTTGGCCTGGGGACAGCCAATGTCCCTTTGAAAGATTTGAAGTTTGGGGTAGGTTCTCTATGAAATTATATCAAGGACAAAAAGAGTGTTAGCAGTGTAAGGAGAGAGGAGGATGACATGGTGATATCAACTGAGTGCTTGGAGTAAAAGAAAGAAACCTTAAGAAAATTTAAATATGGCAGCACATTGTCTCAGCCCATTTCCTTGACAGAACTTTAAGCTGAACCTCATTTTTGTCACAGGTGGTTTTCAGGAGGGTTGGGCTTGTTTTTTTTTTTTAAAGAAGAAGGCAAATCAGACCCGATATATGAAATGAAAAATTATTTCCCACTTAAATGGAGCTTATTATTAATACCCAGGTCTGACTCACAGAACAGGAAATATATTTTAATCCTCTCAGGCTATTGTGACAGTCACGATGAGCACTGAAGCACAGACACTCTGACGTGTGCCGAGCTGCGGTGGGCCTGGGTACCGCTGTCAGTCTGCCTGTGGAGAAATGTAAAATGTACTGCTGGCTAAGACAGATAAGGCAGCCAATTTAAGATGTGGTTTTAAGCAGTTCTAAATGCATTTCATCTTTTAAAAGCAGATTTAAGTTAAGGCCCTGCTGTAGCAACACAAAACTTCATGTCAAAAGTCAATAATTTTCTGCCATTTCTGATTGCTGATTTGAAACAAATGACTGGTGAAGCAAACAAATGATGTCAAAGTTTAAATATTTCAAATGTGAATGCACTAAAAGCAAGTCAACATTTCTGATTGATCTGATTATTTAATTTCAACTCTTTCTCCTTAGAAAAAGCCAAAACGTGTTCAAACCTCTGAACTATTAATATTCAATTGATAAAATTTATTTCCTGGTTTAGGTGACTTAATTAGAATCCACTTTCAAGGCTTATAATGGAACCAAACAAGTACTGGAGTAATTGTTTAAAAATATAAATCTTTGCCACTACTGATGGAACAGGATTTGGAAAAAGGTGTGTGGAAAGGCAGTATTTTCAGCTGACTTCAGTGTGGGTGATAGCTGAACCAGAGTAATCATCAGAAACATGGCAGAGTGAATGAATGGGTATAGTCAAGAAAATCATCCCTGGCAGAACAATCTGCACCATAAATGAAGAATAACATCAAATTGCAATCCTTTTCTTCCACAGAAAAGAAACAGAGAACAAGAACAGAACGTAAAAAGATGTTTTCAAAGAAAAAGAAGCCTGAATCCCGGAAGAAATTCTTTACTGTGAGGGTGGTGAGGCACTGGAACATGTTGCCCAGAGAAGCTGTGGAAGCCCCACTCCTGTCAGTGTTCAAGGCCAGGCTGAAAGGGTTTTTGAGCAACCTGGTCTGGTGGAAGGTGGCCTATGGGAGGGGGGTGGGAAGTAGGTGATTTTTAAGGTCCCTTCCAACCCAAACCATTCTATGATTCTGTGAAAACAGAACATAAGAACTTGTGGAAAAACTAGTAAGAAAGATCTATCAAAGACTCAGTCACCTATTTAACATACAGTCGGCTAAATCCTCATTCTTAATGGATACAAATATATTTGTTTGACAAAAAGCATTTCACACTCTCGTACCTCTGGGAGAGGCTGCCAATTTACAGCTTACTGGGAAAGTTGCTGTGGGAAGGCTGTTACAGCTGTGTTCAGTTTTAGTCACCATCAGCTCTATCTGCAAGGGCACCTCATGGCTCTCCTGCTCCCACCAATTCTGCTTCCTCAAAGGTGGAATGACTCCAGACACATTTCCATAGAACTTAGACACCTTGAGGCTCACACTTGGCAGCCCAGGAACTTCTATTGAATGCACAGGAAAATAAGATGAAAGAAGTCTGAAATCTTCTGAGCTGGCTGTTCATTACAGGCAGGTGGGAGCTGCTTGTAGCTAAATATAGCCTGGAAGGTCTCTGGGCCCGGCAAATACTGGGTCATTAGAGAAAAGCAAATAACTTAGATAAGGCAGAGCTTAGCAAACATACATATTAGCTGGGAAGAAGATAATGTTGCACTACTTGTTTTATAGTGCTTTCTTAATTGCTGTAATCCAAGAGTCTACGAGGGCAAGGCTGCAGGTGCAGTAGGACCACTATAACTTGCTTACCATTTTATTTATGAGCCCGAGTTTCCTCCCACTTTCTCTCTTTGCACGTGGATGGAATATCTCTGTAGTATAGATTTATTTTTTTATTATGGTCTTACAGATTGGAGCACAATGAGCCCCATATCTGGAGTCTCCATGTGCTGCTGTAATACAGATGAATAAATGACTGATAACAATACAGCCAGATAAATAAAATACACTGACCTGATATGAATTACTACATTAGTTAGGCAATTTCCACTCAGTAGCACTTTCTTACTCAGGGCACTAACCCATCAAAACAAAGCAAGAGGATTTTTTTTCATTATTGTATGTTAAATTACGTTTAGTTTGAATTTCATTTTCTACCTTCACTGAAATCCATCTGGAAACTTTTTGTTTTCTTTACTGAACTCAGTGCTTGTCACACTTGGAATACTGTGTTCATTTTTGGTCCATGCTGTACAAGAAAATTTGTGGACAGGCTGCAGAGGTCCAGAGAGGGGCCACAAATGGGATCAAAGGACTGGGCAGCCTGGTGTATGAGGAAAGGCTGAGACAAAAGGGTTTGTTCACCCTTGAGAAAAGGCAGCTTTGGAAGACCTTATCACCATGCTCTGGTACTTGAAATGTGGCTACTAAAAAGATGGAGAGTCCCTTTTTACAAGCAGTCACAAGGAAAAGATGAGGGGTAATGGGTACAAGTTACTCTTGGGGGGATTCTGATTGGACACAAGAGGAGAAATTTTCCAATAACAATCAGCCACTTGTTTTTCACAAGGAGAAGAATCTCCACAGGAAGTGGGGGGTTCCCCAATGTTGAACATTTATGAGATTCAGCTGGACAGGCTGCTGGACCATCTTGTCTATACCATGCTTTTGCTAAGAAAGGTTGGATCAGGTGATCCTTGAAGATCCCTTCCAACCTGATATTCTATGATTTTGTGATTGATTCTGCTAATTTTTTTTTCTTTAAATGTTTGCTGGCTTTTAGTGGCTAATGATGATCAGGTGGTAACGAAAGGGTGGCAGTGGAAAAAAAGGTCTGGTATTGGATTTACACAGGCACCCCTGAAGGTCAGGCGGCCATGCAAGGCCTGTAATCCCATGGGAAACACAGAGCAATGGTCAGTTCATCTTAAAAATACCCTTCCCACATGTGCTAAGTGCTCCTGGGCACCTCACCCAAAGCACCAAGGTGAGGGGCAAGCAGAGCACCAGAAGGTGGCACAAAGCACTATGGAAAACACTTGATGCTGCACCTGAAACTTGATATTTATTTGCCAGCTACCAGCTAAATCCCACCTCACCCCAACACAGTGCCATGGGTTTGGGCAGCACTGCCCACACTGGAGTAGCATGATGGAGGGTCTTTTGGCATAGAGAATTTCAGGGCTGAAAGCATTGCAGTGGGCTAGGTTTGTAGGGATGGAGAGAGAGAAGAAAATAGAGAGAATTTCCTGTCCTGGAAGAGAAAATAGGTGGGATCATCTAGATCTCCTCTTTGGTTAAATCAAAGTTGGGCATAACTGTGATGTATTTTGCCAAAGGTAAAGTTGGACAGTCTTTTAAGGGTTTGACACGTATTTATGTACATTTCTCATGATTTCAAACCCACAATAAATAAAGGAGAAAATATTATTACCCACTTTTAGGGTTCTTACTTCTTGTTTTTCCTGCCACTTCCTCAGATTATAACATAAATTTCAGGCTTTGTTTTAGAAACAAGGCACTGTTTCTCATGGTTAGAGAGAAAAAAGATGAAAAACTTAACCCCGAAGTCAAAATGCAGAAGCCACGCCAAAGAAAACTGGTATTTATCTTCATTACACACCTCATTTTTTAAGTCTATCCTCTGATTTGGAGAGCTGATACAATATTTTCAGTGTCCTGGCCTGTCAAGAATAGTATATGAAGCACACAAGGAAGCTAATCCCTAAGCACACTGGAATTCTATGGCAATGTTGTGTTCCCGGAGAACAGAGGAAGATTTTAGAAAGAAAATGATATCACAGAGTGGATAAATAAGTATTGTGTAAGTAAGTGCTTTGCCTTGCTTCTGTCTTTGAGAGCTCATGAGGTAATAGCTTTTCTATACAAATGAGTGTTCTCGAAGTTCAGGAAAACTCAGGTAACTGAGTGGAACAACTCAGTACAAGTGTTCCACATGCATTAATTCTTTAACTCTCTCCCCCAAGGTACATTTGTAATGATAGTACAAGCAGCATAGGATTAGTTTATACTTTTTATCATTACTAATACTACAGTTTACATGGTCATTAGTGCATGTGGAGAAATACTAAAAATTAGCAGGAATTAAAGATATTGTGTATCATATATCTCAGTAACTTTCAATTTTCATTTTAATAATTACTCAGAGTACTCTATGTGTACTCTGGTGCAGCAGGTCCTGGCTTGAGGTTGATGGACTCCTGCTCACTCCAGCAACTGGTGGCCATCCTGAAGTCCCTCTGAACATTATTTTCTACTGCTGTGGGTGGCAATGGTTTACCTGTGTCTTGGGCTACAATGAAAAGGTGCAACCAAAGTATGTATTCTATTACCATCTTCATAAACTGGTAAAACAGGTGGGGCAGTGTTCTTTATCTTCTCCATGACTCAGCCCTGGTACGTCCCCCTGGGGTCTATCTCCACTAATGGGCCATCAAGGTTTCACTGATTGACCCATAAAATTACATCATCCCAGTGTGAGATGCCCCACCCAGGGGGAGGAACCAAAAAGTCCTACCTGGACATGATACGAGGCTTGCAACTGCAGCAGAGCACTACCACTGGATTCCCAGAGGACAAGAGCTCAATACCAACCACTGCAGAGAAAAATCAGATCTTTCTACAGGATCACTGCTTCAACAAAACCACATCCATCACTCCAATGGGACTGTTTAATCACCATTTAATCAGACTGCTGCCATCACAGGGTGTCAGATCATACTCTGATTCTGACAGTTTAAGTCAGTTTTTTTGTACTATTGCCTTTATTTTAATTTTCCTATTAAATTGTAGTTTTGACTTGGAATTTCCTACTGGTTTGTTTTCGAACTAGTACACTCCAGGGGCCCCAGTTATTTTTGTGACACTAGATTGCTCTTAATTGCCACAATTCCACGTGTAGCACTATGGAACCATCACCAGTTCTGTAAGTTAACATATTGCTGCTGAAGTTTGCCAATTCCAGGGACACTTGAGTGTTTTATGAAAAGGAAAATTATGTTGTGCTTCGCTGAAGACAGTGTGACCACAAAAACTGGCCAGTCCTGGTAAGCAGGTAACACTTTGCAAATGCATTTATAGAAACGTGGAACTTGCTTGCACTGATGCATCTCTCCTGGGGGGCAACAGCCATGTGGAAGCACTTGGAAAGTGGGAAAGAGATCTAAATAGATTAAACCTTCACACTGATTGTTTTCCACTTTGGAACTTCTTTATGTGCTTTATAATGCATTATTTAGTCACAGTGTCCAAAGAAAAGAAGAGGTGTATCAGGAACCAAAGACCAGCATTTGTGTCATGCACAGTCTGGGTCCTGACCATACAGCAAGATACTCATTTGTGAACCAGAACCACTTAAGAACAAGGGGAAGGTGCTGCCATTCTTATATCATATTACTTCGAGTGAAAACTTCAAGTGTGTCTAAGACCCCCATTAGGCTAGTGAGTACACTTATAAAATCCAAAAATAAGAAAATGTAAACCTGGAGATAGCTCACCTTTTCCCTGTTCTGTGGACCTTCTTATGGTACAAACAGAAACCATTAGTAACTCCAAATGAGAGAGGCTCAGAGGGCAAGTAGCCCAAGGGTTGGGATTTACCACTGTGCTCCCTTACCAAGCCTTAGGCAATGTTAGCTGTCTCTTTTCTGGCACAAATAATTGCAGTCTTGTCTTGTTTAATGAGTTACTTTAGATGTTTTTTTCTGCTATTTTGCATATTGCCAAAACAAAGACGTTACATCTGTTTCATTTAAAATTACTAGTTCAGACTTATAGCCAAGCATCAAACCAGTTTCGTGGAGTTAGCAGAATTAAGCAGTGACTTATTCCTTTGCATTTTGAAAATGCCATTAATTTTATTACATTTGTCAATGTAAGCACTAAATAAATTTTTAGAATGGCTGTTCTGAAAAATTGCCTCTCAGAACACTGTTTTCCTAAGTTATGCAGTCTGTGATATGTTATTTTAAACAGTTTTGAGCTGAGTCTGAGGCCACAATAAACGATGTCTTTATCTTACTTTGCACAGTAATTACTGTAATAACTGCAACACCGTTGTTGTCCACACTACTTCACACTACAGGGAAGTTATAATTCAGTTTTAATAGTTTAAAACAATGCTTTGTTATACCAATGACATGGTTGTTTGTTTTCATTTAGTATGTTATATTTTGGAATGCACAAATAATTTATTTAAATAAAGGTATATACAAATATGATGAAGGAGAGAAACTCTACAGAATTCAGTACAATGGCTGCATGCACTGGGGATGATGCTATGATTTGCTTCAGAGGTGTGGAGTATGAACTGAAAACTAGGAAAAGTTTTGAAGGTGTGCTGAAAATCCCATCACCACATCGAAGGGTCTTCAAACCTGCAACACATATTATGAATTAAAAAAACCACATTAAACACATATTAAAGCCCCCTCTGAAAAAAAAAAAATTGATGTTAAAACTGCCTAAAATGGTCATTAATAGCAGCCATGAGGAATGTATACGCATATTTGCAGTTGAAGATTGTATATGTGACTCCAATAAAAACAGATGCATTATGAACTGCCAAAAATCTATACTTTGGTACCAGAACGTGCCTGTACATCCTGCAACCCTGGTTTTAAATAGTTGAGACTTGTTACAAAGCTGCTTTACACCATCAGATAGCACTTAGTGAAATTAAGCTAGAAAATTATATGTTGAAATACAAATTTCTTAAAGATTTTTCATTCTAACTCAGGAGTAAACAACTTCCAAAGAGAAGTCACTGAGCCAAACAAAATCACATCATGCTGTAAGCATCTTCAAACAAAACCCAAGTTCAAAGCTACCATCCAAAAACATTATTGTGGTATTCCACTGCTCAATATCAAGCTTTTGAAATTTATTGAAAGGGATGCTGAGGGCAGGATTTTATTCAGAGATCCTCTGCTTGCAAACAGATGTTTTGTCTACCCCGGAGGAAAGGTAACACGTAAGAGAACATGGAAAAAGACCAGGAGAAATGCATTTGCCATTTTTCCCATCTAAAAGTTGCACATCAGGTATTGATTAAATACCTAGTCTGCTTCCACAGTCACTGGAGAGACACTGACACCTTAGAGGGCAACTGAGACCCTGCCCATTTTAGGAAGGAAAGCTCATTCTGGAGTTACTCATCCCTCTAATTGACAGCAGAGGCAACCTAGTCAAGTACTTCATACTAAACACCTAATTTTTAAAGAGGCAGTATCAGGAGATATACATCCTATTACTGAGTATTAAACATTTTCTGATCACTCCACACATTTTTGACAGACAAAAATCAGAAACATGCCATATCACACATTTCTGTCATAAGAACTTACTTGTACTCAGGTCAAGGCACCTCTTTTTTTTTTAATCTTGAACTTCCTATTTTGTATTTAGTTTCTAAAAGAATATCTCTAAACTTTCTTTATATGGTCAGACATACACCCAGACTACAAAATCCTCTGGGGCATATTTTTGTCAGCAAAAGTGACATGTCAAACTAGGCCGGCCAAGCTGAATACAATTAAGTTATTTATCATTATCTCAGTGTTTAGTTACAAAGGTCAGTTCTCAAGAACTCAGAAGGTATCTCTCTCTGTCACTGATTCACTGAGTGCAAATTACACGTGCTCCATAACTAGCTTTGTGTGTAACTATTTCTAAAACATTTACTTAATTTAAATTCGGAATAATAGCAGCCTTCCTTTCATTCATTCAGCCTGGCTTCCTCCAGGAGGAAGGCTTAGGCAGCTGTGCTGTCTGTCCAGCTGTCCAACCCTGTGTGCCTCTCCTAACCTCCCCCCCAGCTTTCACACCCTTTGGACAATTTCAGCCAAGCCAGGAAGAGGCACACTGATTTTAGAGATATTTAGCTCCTGATGTGCCATGAAACACAGGACTGGGTAGAAAGAAAATTTAATTGTGTCCTCACATGGACAAAAAAGTTGGAGTGGGGTTCAGAATCCATACAGGGTTTTATCCTAGAAAACATATCCATAGGAAACTAGGCATCATTGTTCCCAGTACTCCCATAACAGTCAGCAATGAGTGAAAAATACCATACTCAGTTTAAAGTGCTGTTACAGGGGGTATGAAATAAAAATCTGCTTCTCATCAATTCTTGATCTTAACTGCAGACTAGTTGGTTATTTTGCTCATGAATGTTTGCTCCCTGGTGTGTTATAAATAGCATTATTGAAACAATAATAATAATCATAAAGTTTTGTGATGAAGGGGTGAAAATTACAGAGAGTATTAGACTATTAGGGAGATATATGAGAGGGTATGAGTACTAACTACCCTGTGTGTTGCCTCGAATTCAAGACAGTGGAAATTTCCCATTATGTGAGGGCTCTGCCTTGTCATTACCAAACACAAAATAGTCTAATACATTTCACTGCACTCCATGCAGTTCTTCAGATAAGCATCCGCAGAGAAAATTGCATCCCCACAGCTGTGGTTAGTCATCAAACCATCAGACAATGCTCTCCCTACGCGCAGAACCGCAAGTCTCATGGACAACCTCCCTGGATGGCAGTAGGAATTTTGGGTCACCTTTCAGTGGCACGATCGTGCCCTAAATTCAGTGCTATTATGTTTAAGTACTCAACTAGTCTAGTCGAGCCTTTGCAGAGCACTTGTTTGTAGACTCCTGAGAAGGCAACTGCATAAAACATTTATTTCTGCAGTAGGAGTATTGTCAGCAAACTTCAGACAATCAGTAAAGGCTTAAACCGAGCTCATTCGTGCTGGATTGTGAGTAAAATCAGTATTTTCCTTCATGAGCCAAAACTCCCCCTGCATCTTACCTTTTCAACATACTTACTTTTCAGCTGTGTAAATTGCAGTCACTACTACAGCATCTTACATTATAGTTAAAGTGTCATTACCTAACTAGATAAATACATTATGTACATTTGAAACCCCAGTGTTGTTTGAAACACCACTGTTACTTCAAACCAAGTGCAAATGGAAATATAAAGGCCTTTTTTTCCTTTGTAAAGTATTAGATACAAAACCAATGTGAAACACTATATTTTAAAGACAAGTCACCACTGTGCATTTGTGTATGAGTTAATGTATGTGCGTATTTACCACTTATAACTCTTCAGAGGAAAAAATTAAACTTGTGTGGGCACCAAATGAGTAGCAATATGCCATCTTTGGAGCTCTAATGTGGAAGGAATCATCATCAGACACCAGTGTACAATTCTATGTAAAAATGCCCAGAACGGGGCAAGTGTCATAGGAATGCTTCCCTTCCTCTGAATTACAGGTATAGCCTGCTCCCAAAATCAGGAAATGAAGAGTTTGGACTATATCATACCTGGTAAGGCACTTCTTGCCTTCATAGATGGTGCTATCTCTCAAAAAAAAAAAAAGGAATTAAAGGTTGGTTTTTTTTAAGGACATGATTAACCAGCTTTTGGTGGCACATTTTCTCCCCGTGAAATATTTATTGATAACAAATGAGACTCTTAAATCCAAATGAGGTCTTCATACATACCTGGATCTAGGAATGTTTTCTGTGCTTTCCCTCAACAAGAGGTCTGAGATCAGTGTATCTGGGTTTGATCTCTTTCCATATCTAAGGAAAAATTTTCAGAAGTTATATTTTTGTATATGTCAGTTTTCACAAGTGAAGACTGACCACAGAACCATTAGTGATTTTTTTTTCAGAAAAAAAAAAAAAAAAAATAGAGCAGACATAAATACCACTTTCCAGGAAGAATTTAGCAATGTGAGCAAATATTCATTTTTACTTCATTTCCGTATTTTTCTACACTTTTTTCCATAATTATTTTAAATTATGATACTGAGAAGCTCTGAATATTTCTCAATTTGATAGCAGTTCCTGGATATTCTAAGACCTTACACCTTACTGATGAGAGCATGGAAGAAGAGGGAAGAAGCTGTGCATGATGTGACCTCCAAGCATGTCCTTCTTGCCTGCAAACCCAGTTCCATCATCCCATGACCTTTCTCATTGGTTTAGATGATACTTATCCTTCATCAGAAATTATGCAATATTTTTTAAGATAGCCAGTATGTTTAGGGCTGCCCAACACATAGCACATTAATTTGCAAACACTGAGCTATCCCAAGGTAATCACCTTGAACTACATGGCTGTGGGAATGAAAACTTGCTCTTTCTGAGTTCTTCTTCAACTAGATGGGATATCACGGGCTACCTTTGTCCTATACATACACAGCACCTGGCTTTCTATTGGTCTTCTTTTTTGTTTGGTTGGGGTTTTTTGTGTTGTTGGTTTTTTGGGGTTTTTTTTATCCTGAATACTATACATCACTCAAAAGTTTTCTGTTATTTGGGAAGGAATTCGATCTTTTTTCCTGGGAAAACAGAAGAGGCAATGAGCAGCTTGCTTGACAGGCATTTCATCACTACAAGGATTCATTAGCCTAAGAGTGATAACTATGAGCAAATGCTCCCTTGGTTGGAAAGAATTAAGATCACGGTTTAACTTGTATATGCAATTTCATTCTGAATCACAAAGTACATTAGCAGCTTTTGTGAATGCTGCTTGAGTGAAATTCTGATTTCAGAAAAATCAAATGTGTAGTTAAAGACTTACATTTTATCCATTAGTATCAAGATGTTTCTCCAGTGACACCAGTGGTTTAGATTTGCAAAAACAACAACACAACCAAACCTTCCCAAACTACATTTAAAAAACTGACGGTTTTTCCTTAAAAGTGGAAGCATATCTCACTTTTCAATCCTTTTATTCAACTCTTTGTATTTTTACATTGCTTTAATCATTTTAGTGCATCACCTGTGCTCCAGAAAGACAAAGCATCAGTTTCAGAAAGTTAAATTTCTTAATCTGAGCTGACTGAAAGCAGGTATTTGAAAAGAACCAGCCAGACATAGTAAAATGCTATTACAATAGCACAATCAGGCGAGATGCTGAATGAAATACCTTGCACTCCATCACTACAAAGGGATTTCTTTCTTTCTAGTTCCCTGCTGTGGTTAATATGGATGTGACCTGGAGTTCAACTGAGGAGGAAGCTAATTTTCTGTTATGTTAAAGAAACTGATTTAACAAATCAAAACTTGCTCTAGCAGCTCACACTTGGACAAAACTCCCACTAATCCCTCAGGAAGTTTTGCCTGAGTAAAAAATAGGTAGAAAACTACACGGAGTGCAGAGATTCACTCAAATAGTGAGGACAGCTGTGTTGGGGATATATATTTCATATGAGTTCCTTCAGCATCTTAGCTACTCCATGCCACTGCCCGTGCTGGATGGACTCACCATATCCTCACACAGCAAAGCTGCACACAAGGTATTCACTGACTGCAGCCAACTGGGCTGCCCAAAGAACATCCATTCTTCTTTTGTCAGTCTCCTGTCTACCTTGTCGTTTTGTCCCTGGGAAACATCCATGCTACCAACTTACTAAATAGGGGCCACTGACAAAGTCAATCTCTTTTTCCTGATGCAAATGCCTTGAGAGATCTTTGCTCCAGCTGCTTTGTGCCTTGCTCCTTGCTCTGCAATACACATTTATCAAAAATCATGGCTGTTTTAAAAGACTTAGAAATATCATGATTCTAAGCCAGGTGAAAATACCTGGTCCATTTTTATACACCTTTTGATACATCAAGGCCTACTTTGGGGATTGCTGATAACCCATGGCTACAGCTGAAGTCAAAGACATTTAAGGAGTCAACATACTTATTCTGAATGAGGACACCATACGTTAGACTCAGCAAAATCTCCAAGCTTCCTATGGAAAATTGGGTGTTAGGACTCAAATCCCATCGATGTCCAAAGCTGGCAACACTAGCTGAGTCACCTCAGAAGCATCTGTGGGTCAACACTGTCAAAAACGCAAAGCCCTGGAGATCTGCTCCCTTGCCCATTACAGGGTGTTGACATGAAGCAGGAGCAGCAGCACTGCCCAACTCAGGCACACTTTCATATACTCTCTGCCCTGCCAAGACATTTCCAGCAGGAATGGCCTGACAGCTTTGCTGCAGCACAGAAGAGTCACAGATTCATAAACAAGCTGCAAGTGACAAGGAAAGAAGATGGCTTATTAGCAAGAGGGAGCACAGGTAGCAGCAAGCAGCAAGAAGAGGAAGAGCAATTCAAGTAAAGATGGACTCTGAAAAAAGCCTCCTGAACCGTGTGGTAGAGAGGTATGAGGCAAGGACCACAGGACAGCTCAAGAGATGAAGGCAGAACTAATCCAGAGACACACAGACATCTGTAGAGCAGGAGTCTGCATCCATGCTGGGCTTTTAGGTTATAAAGACCTGGCACATAAAGGAATAAGGGATGTCATCAGAAACAAGAAGCCTGAAACGGGTCTCATGACCTGCACCATACGAGTACCTGTTTACCCCAAGTAACCTCAAAGGGGTATTAAAGCTGACAGGCACTGGTGTCTAAAGCTGAGATGGATCTGAAGAATTTCAAAGGAAAGAGGGAACAAACAGCCAGATGGACAAGAAGACAAATACAAGAAGAGAAGGGTGGTCTGGAAGGAAGAAGCTCATTGAGCTCAGGTGAAGACCCTGTGGGTCACAGTAGTTCAGAGGGGAATGGCACTCAAATGCTTGAGTCAGGCCAGAAGTAGAAGGCAGAAAGATGAGCCAGGAGTGGGGTGTGGGGTGGTGGTATTCATAATCACAAAAACATCAAACAAGGCAGGACAGATGAACCTGAAGAAAGCATCAATCTCCTCATCTGTTCCTTTGCCAACATGTTCGTACTGCTTCATCTCAGCAGCTACAGACACCAGGTCTGGTGAGATGCTGAGCACAGCTTGTACACCCACCCTCAGGAGGAGCAGGGTGAGCCCCTGGACCTCATCTTCCCCCTTCACAGGGCCTAACCTTTTCCGTTTGTTAGTTAACCTGTGCAGTCAGCTTTTAAATGTGTATCACAAAGTTGTCATTGTAGTGCTTTTTTCTTCCAACTTTCTTGTACTTCCAGTTCAACTCTGTTCCTTAAAATACAAGGGTAGGTAGAAAATATGAGTAAAATCTAAAGAACAAAACTTAAATTTTGTCCATCAGAAACAATAACTATTTCAGTTCATTTCAGACCCCAAATCCACACAAAAGAATGAAACCGGTTTCCATCTCTAAGTTGTGTACTTACAACTCATAAAATTGGGATAAAAGCTACACAGTCAATATTAAAGCAGGCACACACCAGAAGTGGAGGCTGAACAGGGAAAGGGGGGGTCATTTGGTTGGGTTTGAATTTGGGATTATTTGTTTTTAAATATGACTTAGCTTTGAACAGGAGCCACCCTTGAAATGAATGATGAAAGAAAGAAAGGAAGGGATGAGACACCAGCCTGGAGATCCCACTGCATGCAAGAGGAAAAGGGCAGCAGAGGCAGAACTTGAGGATTGGATTATTTTAGCAGTAATCTACACAATAGGTTATTTGAGTGCAGACTGCCACACAGAAGCATGCCTCACACATGAACCAGTTGTAAATATTACTTTAAAAGTTCAGGACTGAAGAACTGTATTTCTATCAGCCCCTTCATCCATCTTATGCTCTTAGCGCACTGGCAGACAACGTTAGGGGTTTGTGGGGAAAGCTCTCAGTTACATGATAGCCACCCTTCTAATTTAATTCTTCAGACTTCCAGAGGGACAAACGAATGCCTAATTTTAGACCTTTCATCTGATCTTGATATTAAACAAATAGATAAATACGTCAAAGCTCTTCTGGGTCACACACTATTGTGCGACCTCAGGGGAAACTTCTATCAATCACACAGCCTAACTGGACAGACGATTTTTTATCAAAGAAGATAATTTTTTTGTAATAACTTGCCCTTTTTTTCTTTTCCAGATTGAGCCTTTACCTGTACTTTAACAAGCACAGTCAACCCAGAAAGCCAGTTTAGAGCCAGGGAGGCTTGAGTTCACACTCTTTTCTCTTTCAGATTGGGCTTGAGTTCTTGATCTTGAGAGAGGTGGGTGACTAGGGTTTTTTTTGGCACTCACAGCTGTATGAAGGAGCCTACAAACCACAAAACATCTGGATTACTACATCTCCACAGTGGGCACTTTTCCTCACCAAAATCTTCACTGGACTCAGTGGCAGCAACAGAAAGTGGGAAACTGCTCCTAGTGCCCTGTCTGGCTCTCTCCAGCTCCCAAGTTAGTTATCTTTCCCTTTTGGAGGGCTCTCCATGTGCACACTGCCCTGTTCATGCTCCTGCCTGCCTGTGCCAGAGCTAGAAGAGGCTGAGAGAGCAGGAGCAGCATTGACACCCCTGCCCCTTCTGCCAGCTTGGACGGTGGAAATTCAGCTCCGGACGCACCGGCAACTCAGGGTTTCACGGGCATTGCTCTCTAAAATGAATCTGTGCACCACGTCTTTCTCCGTATCCTTGGGGCAGGCAAGGAGAGACACTCAGTGTGAGGGGCCACCCCACCTTCCCACCCCGAGCCTCGCCAAGGAAAAAAATCAGCCCGGGGAGCGGGAAAGGGGGATGTCTGCCGTTCCGCTCTGCCTACCTCTGCCTGGTGATGAGGTTGATGTAGTGCCTCAGCGCCGAGTAGTATCTGGCCATGTCCTCTGCGGGGGCGTCCTCGCCGGGGCTGTCCGGTTTGGAGGGGTACGCCTCTGCCAGCGTCCCCAGGCAGACCAGCAGCGACAGGGCGAAAGTCAGCACCGACACCCACAGCCTCACGGTGCCCTGCATCTGCACGCCGGGGCGGGACGGAGGGACGAGAGCGGCCGTCAGCACCTGTCTCGACGGCGGGAGCAGCGCGGCCGCCCCAGCGCAGCCCCTGACCGGCCCGGACAGCCCCGCGTCCCCGTCCCCATCCCCATCCCCATCCCAGTCCCGTGCCCGCCCCGTCGCGGCACTCACGGCGGTGGCGGTGGCAGCGGAGCGGCTCACGGCTCGGCGAGGCGCCTCTGCCCGTGCGTCGGGGCTCCCGAGTGCGGGGCTCTGCGCCTCGCCGGGCTGCTTTAAGGCTTCCCCGGCAGGCAGGAGGGGCCTCGGGCGATCACGCCTCGC